>CM014730.1:70935324-71060047 GCA_004329165.1 Spatholobus suberectus | reverse complement strand
ACAACAATTCGCCCGGCGCCAACACGGAGTCTAGTTTTCGAAAAAAGGTTGCCTACGGCTATCTAACTCTGTTGAGCGGATCCGAGGTATGGATTTTAATTTCTTTTCCTATTATCTTTAGCCTCTAATGCTCCAAATCAAATAATTAAATTCTCATTCACTTCTTTTACCTTGATAATTAGTTAATCTAATATATAAACTTTCACTCACTCACAATCCCCTCAAAACCCATCAAATCCCTAACTTAGGCATAAAGAGGGGAAAAAGGTAAATAGATAAACAAATCACAACATAACGAATAAAGAAGGACACAGGAGAGAGCACTCACCTTTAAGGACGACACGCAAAGTGAGTTCTAAGGCTTGGGTTCTCCAGTTTCTATTCCTCCTTTTTCTCTTCCTCTTCTTCTTCCTTTTCTCCTCATTCTCTTTACCTTCTTTCTTCTTCTATTTTGTGACAGCTAAACCTAATTCTCCTTCCCTATTCCCTTCTTATAACATGTGGGTAGGTATGTAACTTAGTGGGCTTTAGTCCCTTATTGGGCCCTAGATGCTCTTTTAGGTTCTATGATAACATTCATACTAATTTCTAATACTAAACTGTTAATAATAATAATAACAACAACAACAATAAATATAATAAGAACACAACACAAAAATAATAATAATAATAATAATAATAACTACTACAACAACAATAAATATAATAATAATAACAACAGGAACAATAATAATAGTAAGAGATATAATAATAATATAATAATAACAATAACTCTTAAAGCGTCTTTTATCCGATAACACAGGATACTAATAGTTACTTCGTGGTTTCTTTCTAGTACCTGAAATTTGGGGCGTTACACTTAGTAATGCTCTGCTCATTAAGATGTTACTCCAATAAAATAAAAATCACTTAGTGGCATAATGTAGACAAATAGTCAATGCAGTTATTGTTCTTATTTATAGGAACTGTACTATGTTTGCAAATAGCTATGTAGGATATAAATTGAAGAGAAAGATAGAAGCAAAAAATAAAAGCTTTCTAGATAGGATTCATCACTCTTAATATGAAATTGTTTTGTTGTGATATAAAACTTAGATGTTACGTAAAATCAAAACTTATTTTGTCTTCTTAGTAAGTTTGATTGCTACTGAATTTGTTATTTTAAATCTGCATTGTTGGTAACTAACTATATTTTGTTTGTTGTTATTTGTAGAATGTTGACTAAACAAATATGTACTCCTAAGGACAATGACCAACAACAAGTGAAAAATGTGTCTAATGTGGTGAATCAAATGCAAGATGCATCAAATAATATTGATATGAATCTAAGTGATGATTCAACTCAATTTGAAATTGGCAGCTCAATTCCAACAAAGGGTGACATTAAACAAAGAAGTAAAGCTTCAGTTGTTTGGAATCACTTTAAAAGGCAAAGAATAGATAGAAAGTGGAAAGCCATTTGCAATTATTGTAGCTTAAAACTTTTGGGAGAGACAAAGCAAGGGACATCACACTTGATAGCCCATTTTAAGTCTTGCAAACTTGAAACAACTCGAGACATAAGCAGGAATTCTCAAAACTGAAAAAATAGGGAGTGATACAATAGTTGTTGGCAACTATATATTTAATCAAGAAATAACAAGACGTGTACTTACTAAGATGATATTTCTTCATGAATATCCAATGTCAATGGTTGATGACATAGGCTTTAAAGAATTTTGTCTTGCTTTGCAACCTTTATTCAAGGGGATTTCTCAGAACACTGTCAGGAATGACATTATGAAGGCCCATAATGAAGGAAAAGAGAATACAATGAAGTTGTTATCGAAGAATCAAAGTCGAATTGCAATTATTACTAATATGTAGACTGCTAGAAATCAAATGAAAATAGAGGTTATATGACTATCACAACTCACTTTATTGATGATTCATGAACCCTACAAAGTTAACTTATGAGGTAATGATACTAAATTATATCTCTATAACTACTATTATTTTTTTAGTTGCTTGTGATTAGATTACTAAAATTTTCATTTCAATGTTAGGTTCATTAATGTGTCTGCTCCTCATACTAGCAAAGTGTTGATGTCTTGGTTTAATGTTTGATGGATTGGAATCTAGATAGAAACTTGTCCACTTTGACCATTGATAATTGCACTACAAATGATGCTATGATTGAACACATTCTAAATAAGATTTTACCTAGGTCTCTTATTTTAGGTGGTCAACTATTTCACATGCATTGTTGTGCTCATATATTGAAACTAATTGTGAAAGATGGTTTGTCCATAATCTCTGATACCATTGAAAAGATTAGAGAAAGTGTTCATTTTTGGGTAGCAACACCTAAAAGAGAGGAAAAATTTATAAAGAAATGTGGTCAAGTAAACATTCCATTTAGTAAAAAGTTGGTTCTTGATTGCAAAACTAGGTGGAATTCTACATTTTTAATGCTTCAAGTTGCTATACAATACAAAGACTTGTTTGATCGATTGTCATAGCAGGAGAATCAATATACAGCTTTACCTAGTGAAGATGAGTGGAAGATGGCAAGTGAAATTTGTCAAAAGTTAGAGTTGTTTTATGATGTGACACTCTTATTTTTTGGTACTTTGTATCCAACTAGAAATATTTTTTTCCAAAATATGTGAAATTAAGTTGGCTTTGATTAAATGGCTTGGCTATCCTAATTCTGTTATTCATGAAATGGCTGCAAGCATGATTGCTAAATTTGACAAGTATAGGGGTTTGATTGATGGGGTGACAGTTGTAGGTACTATGTTAGACCCCAGGTACAAAATTCACTTGTTAGATTATTTTTTTCCCTCAAATTTATGGAGAGGAAAGAGTAAAAAGTATTTTGTCAAGATTTGATAAGAGAGTATGACATGAAAATCAAGGGTAAGGAGTTAGTTTGTTCATCTCTTAGTTCAAACCCAAATGTAGTAGATGTGGGTGTCATTGGAAAAAAAAGAAAGTTAGAGGTCAAATTTTGCAAAACATAAGAGTGCCAAGGGAAATAATGCATCAAATTTTAAGCCAAAATTTGATCGTTATTTAGAGGAGGTGACACTTCCTAATTCAGATGAACAATTTGACATCTTAGCTTGGTGGAAGACTAATGGGTTAAATACCTAATCTTGCAAATTCTCGCAAGAGATTTTTCTAGCAATGAACATCTCAACTGTTGCTTCTGAGTCTTCATTTAGTACTAGTGGTCGATTTCTTACTCCACATCGTAGTAGATTACTTCCAGATACTTTAGAGGCATTGATGTGTGTCCAAGACTGGCTATGGATTGACATGGGAGGTAATGAAATGATCACCTTTAATTAGATAATTATATTGATTCATTGTTATAAATTTTCGATGAACTTTTTTTTTTGTCAGGCTCTTCAAAATTGAAAATGGACAACATGGAACTTAATTCAATATTAGAAGATATGGATGTTGATGATGTTAGTACTTTTCTTAATATTTCATTCCAAACTAAACAATATCAATTATTAGTGGTTTTTATTTAATTTTTTTGCTTATTTCAGGAATTAAGTGTCCAAAGTGAGGTTGTTGATGTGGGCACAAGTGACAATTAAAATTTTTTAATTCTTAACATGCTTTAAGCATGCTTTAGAATTGTGTTGAATGTGATTTTAGAGACTTTTGTAGTTTTATTTGGACTTGTATAAAATTGTAGTATTTTAGTTTATTAACTTTTATTTGGGCTTATGAGAATGAAGTATTGTACCTTATTAACTTTGGTTTGGAGTAATGGGATTCAATTTAGTTTATTGACTTTTTTTTGGATTTATAAGATTGAAATATTTTACCATTTAAATTTAGTTTATATATTGAAGTGTTTTGATTATTATAATTATGTAGAATATATGAATAATTTTATCTTTCTAGCCTTTAATTTTTTTTAAAAAAAACTGTTAAGAATAATTTAGAATTATGGTTAAAATGGTTTTTTTCAAATTTTATAAGATTTTTTTTAGTAAATATTTGTGGATACTTGCGGATATTAAAAAAATTTGCAAGTATTTACTTAACGGGTACTTGTGCGAGTATGGAGACGGGTATATGGCTGATATTTATCTAGTAGGGCGGGTAGCGAGGGACCACTACCCATCCCCGTCTCACCCCGTTAACATCCTTAGTCATCTCTTTTCTAGGATTGGGGCCTACCCCTGACAATTGTTGATACTTAATTGAATTATCTTGCTTTCATCTAGTTTCTCCTCTTGATTCTTTTTTCTATTGATTTTATATGTGCGAAGCGATTAACAATCTATTTGCATAACCTTAGGTGATTAGGGAAGAACCAAATGTGAACTTAAACATTAGAACTATAGGGAAGGAACTTAGGCTTTGAATCACGAAAGTAGATTTAATCCTTTGAGGGCTCAATGAATTAACAAGAAACTTAACAAGTGTTATTGAATATAGCTACCACAAAAGCAGGAGTTAATTCAATTAAATACATCTCCATATCTCGAAAGGAAACAAAAATTACCTTAGGTTAATTTACCTTCAAAGAGAAACGATAAGAACGTTAAGATAAAGAGATCAAATCAATAGGAAGTCATGGTGTGAACCTCCAATCCTAGAAACCTTCTTATCATTAACGTTATCCAATTAAAATCCTTGCTTAATCTTTATCCTTATCTTTTATTTAATCTTGTTCTTAATAAGGATCAATCTCTAAAAATTTGCAAAAATCTTCCAAATATTTTCTCCAGTTTAATTCTAATTAAATAACGATGATTACTAAAGCAAACATGTGGTCCCTAAGAAAAGAGCAATATTTATTATTAGGTGATACCGTACACTTGTGATAATGTATCAACCACCAATAAGGTTCTCACATTACCAGCGAGATTCAAACTCACTTTTTTATAGGATATGAACTCAATCTTACCAACTAGACCAATCATTGTTGGCATCCATGATGCAACATGTTCAATTATATGGGTTCCCTGATTTATCTTATGTGTAGTAGCATTTTTGTGTTTGTATGTACGAAATCCCATGATGCAATATGGTTAATTATATGGAGTCCCTACTCAATCTTTTGTTGTGTACGGACTCCCCACTAAATAAAGAAATTTGTACATCATGCTTTTGCTATGGCCATTCTCATGCTTCTGGATCCAACATTTGGGCTAGTAAAGTGCTAAAGTGAAGTTTGAGGGAGAAAAAATAGGTCAATGATCACCTCACTTGATTCATAGCCCATAAAAGATTAGATAGAATTATGAAGTTATCCAGTAATACAATTAGTTTGGTCTAATCCAACTTTAAAAGGTATTTGCTCGTGGGACACTTCAACGAGATAGCTCAACAGAGAATTTAATTGGACCTTATTTGTGAAAGGTATTTTCATGCCAAGGCAATAACAATATGATTTTGATTTACTTTTTAATTTAAACATTTTTTATGTTATGATATACATACATACATACATATATATATATATATATATATATATATATATATATATATATATATATATATATATATATATATATATATATATATAATTTGCTAATGTACATGCACTTGTTTTTTAGTTAGAATACATTAGCAAGTTATAACTACAATGTATCTTAAAATATATTAACGGTATAGCTTGCTAACGTACCTCAACTAAAAAAATAAGTGTGTGTACATTAGCAAATGCTTGTGGAGTTTGCTAACATACACACACTTGTTTTTTAGTTGGAGTACATTAACAAACTATAACTATAATGTATCTTAAAATATACTAATGCTGTCGTTTGCTAACGTATTCTAACTAAAAAATATATATCTCTCATATATATATATATATATATATGCATTGATACTATCCTTCAAATTCTCAACAATAAAATTTATATTGAATGAAAAATGAGAAGGAAATTCAAGTGCAATTCAACAGTCCGTAACAATTATATTAATATTATAAGATAGTAAGAATTATATTAATTACTTATATATGCATGCATTCTATTGAGTAAGGTTTACGTAACAAAATAACAAATAATAAATTAAAAATAAGAATAATCTTATAATATAAGATAATTTTGGAGAAAAAAAATAATGGTGATGTTATGTCACTTATTGCTTAAAATATATATTTTATATATTATATTATGTAGAATATTTTGTTTAAAATAATCTATAATGATAAATTTTAAATCAATTGATGACTAAATAATATAATGCAAGTTAATAAATTGATTTTTTAAGAATGAATAAATTGATTATATCTACCTAAAATAATTAGGTAAAGGCTAGATTATATATTTAATTGAGTAATTGCATAAAATTTATTTACTTATATACTCAGTTATTTAATTTTTTAATTTCCGTGATTAATTTAGGGAAAATATTTAATAAAATATTTATGATATAATAAAGTTATACTAAATTGATTAATTACATTAAATTTTCCTACTTAATTGTATACATTTTTATATGATGATTAATCGAAAGCCGCAGCATTTCATCAAATATCTATTAAGTAATAAACGTTGATATTATGTTTTACGATTCAGCATCCTTCATTGATTATTAGTGTGATTTGATTTAAGGTAATATTTGATTTGATTAATTTATCAATTATTGAAAAAAAAATTAACATATAAAATTTATTGTAGACAAAAAATAAAATGATTGTTATGTTATCATTGTGCATGCTTGTTTAAGATGAATAATCATATTTTTAACCATAATGAAGTTACTTGCATAACATTGTGCATGTTTGTGTAAGATGAATTTTAAAAAAATAAAATTGTTTAATAACTTTCTTAAAGAATAAAATATTTATATTTTTAAAATAAATTGAATCAGACCAAAAAAGACACCCTCTTTATATAGTTTGTGAGTCAGCTTGAATCCTTCAAACTCTTGAACTTTACTTCCTTTCTCATCACGAAATGAAAACCCGAGTCATACACACACACACACACACATATATAGGATAGGGATCAAGTTACTCCAAGAGTAACCCTATCAAAGTTACTCCACTCAATAACTTTTAGTATATATTAAATTTCAACGATCCAACCGTTGAATTAAAAGATTATATTTAGTAGATCAAGTTTACAAGCTTTTATAAAATTTGAAAACTATTTGATATTTTATTAATTGATTCAAATTGACGTATAACATACTTTTCTAAATTATAAGTAAATGTTGACTGTAGGATTAACTAGCTACAAATGTATGATTTACCTAAAATTTGGTGTGCATGATCATTGATATAATATCAAAATATTTAACAGTTAGATCGTTAAAATTTAATATATATCAAGAATTATGAATGGAGTAATTTTACAAAGAATTACTCTTGGAGTAACTTGATCCCCACCCATATATATATACACACACACACACCACATTTTTTTAGCAGATAATAATTAGCCTAAATATAATCAAAAAACTGAATTGTATTAATGTAAAATACTGTATAATGCTAATGTAAAATATGGAAGTGAAAAAATTAGTATCAATGTAACAATTAACATATCTTAAATAATTTCCATGTGATTGACCATCGTGCAGTGATACTTACATTAGTTTCAACAAATGCTTAGCGTAGTTAAAATGAGAAGAATATTCAACACTTTACAAATTTAGAATGTCATCATGATCTAGATAGACACTTTAATTTGTTTAGTATATCCCTACCTGAATGGCTTATCTAATATTTCCATGAATATTTTTTAACTATTTTTTAGTAAAACTTATGGGAGGGGCTAGAAATCCAAGACTCCCATGAAGGCTGAAAATTTTTATAATGTAAACATACAATTATGTCACTTATTCCTAGAAATATTTGAAATATATTAAACATATTTATAGCATTCACAGGAAATATGATTTCTAGAAAATATAATTTTCAAGAGTGAAAAATATTTTGTACACCAAACACTTCCTTAATGTATGTAAAAATAATTATATTTTCATCTTAAACTTATAACTCCTACAATGTAAATCTAAAAATATTGTTGAAATGTATTTATCCAATAGATGAAGTAATTAGAAAATATTTTGTTTATGATGTTATTGAAGAAATAACTTAACACTGCTTTGCAGTAAAATAGAGAAAATAGTTTATATACTGATAGTGTAAAGAGTTTTTAGTCATTCAATCACAAATTGTCATATATGGTAAATTCGTTGACTTTTATAATAATTACCTTAAAAATCATATCTACTTTGATATCTGATTAGTGGATAGTGTAAAACTTTTTTATACTGATAGTGTATAGAAATTAAACTTATAAAAATATATGTAATAAATTATTTACTTTACTCATGTATAAATATATTTTTAAAAAAATCTTATATTCAAACAAAAGAAATAAATAATAATTTAATTTTATAATATTATAACAAATCTTAAATATTATTAAAAGATTTCTCAAAAAGGATAATTTTAAAGTATTAATAACTCAATTACTCAAAAACTTATGTATTAATTAATTTCATTAATCTATATAAAAATTATTGGCTTAAATATATTTTTTGTCCCTACAATTTAGTGTCATTTTGATTTTGGTCCATATATATATATATATATATATATATATATTGTGAATAGCACTCCCAAACATGGATTGCTTCTTTTTCTGCCCCTGCCATCAGCCTCTATTAAAAAAAAATGTGATGTGGCTAACAGAGGTTGGCATGATAGTGTCTGACTTGTTAAGTGCTTACACTTAAAATTAAAATTGAATTTTTTAAGTGATTAAAATTAAAATAAGTAAGTGTGAAATAAAAAAGAAATGAAGGCTTCGGAAAATGTAGGGTCATATTTCAAAAAACCCAATAGGGTTATCATTGTTCCAAAAAGAAGATTCCTTCCATTCTTGACTTTGCGAAGACGACAACCTTTCATTTCCCTGTCAATGTATGACGAAAGGAATAGTGAGGAGAGCTTCTATTTTTGCTTGGTGTGAAGTGGCCTATACGTGGAAAGCGTGGATATGAAAATGGTGTGAGGCTATGGTGAAAGAATGATGGTTCAAAATTTGTTGATGGTTACAGAAGGATTGTGTGGGATATTGATGCTGTTAAGCACAAGCATGATGCTTATATATATGTCAAACATATGGCGGGTGAAGCAAGTTGGTCTCAGATAAGCTTCCCCAAATTATAGAGGGTGCTAATGCTGAGGATGGTAATGAAAAGGTGAAGGAGTTAGGAAACATAAAGGGGTAAAATACCGGGGAGAATTGCATTAATAGGCCACAAGCCAACTACACAAATGAACTTAATACCACATCTAACCCAAAATCTTAAGACATCATGTCTATGGGTATTTGTCACTTATATGTTATTCAACATATTTGTCTCTATCCAATGTGAGACTCTTTAGTTATATTACTCACACTTGTACACCAATACAGAGTAGTGAGAATGAAAAGGGAAAAGGCATTGTTGAAGGTGAGGGAAATAAGAATGAGAAGGGAAAAGGCATTGTTGACACCGACTTTGATACTACCAGTAGTGATGATACAAAGGAACTTTACTTTGATGATAATGAGGAAGATAGAGCGTTGGTATGGATGATGGATTTTGTAACGAGGAAAATCCAGTTTATGGTTATGGTGAGGGAAAAAAGTTAGAGTAAGGATAGTATCAAAGAAGCTAACCCCTAAAGAAGTAATTGAAAAGATGAGCAATGATTTGTCACTGGATGTGAACCATAAAAGTTCTTTTACTACATTTGACAGACCACAAAATCTCAAATCCAACCCATGAAATGAACAACAAAATCAACAATAATTTCAGTTGCCTCCTCTCATTGTCCAATTTTGATTTTAGCTTCCAATTTTCTTTGAATAGATATCCATCAAAATGGTAAAACACCCACATCGCAACAAAGGAACATTTCCAGACCCATTCGTGCCTTCCAACTGATCATCCCACAACAAAAGCTTGCAACTTTGACTACTCTGGAAAATGGAAATTCAAACAAGGTTACATATAGAAACAAACCAACAAAAACTAACAAAGAGAAACAACATCACAAAGAAAACGAAATAAACATTACAATTTAAAAAAGGAAGTTCATTGACGATAACAAACAAAAAATGGAAGTTCACAAAGGCAAATAAAAAATAGAAATTCACAATGTGGATTCAACATTCAAAACAAAGGAAACGAAATAAAGCCCAATGAGCCACATTCTAATTTGGACATTTCTAGAATCTTCGATTTGGATTTTCTTGAGTGTTTGAAGTGTACAGCTGCATTGAATCTCCACAGCCACATACTGGGAAGGATGATTTGTTGGAAAATAACATGAATGTGGCTCATATTTGGCAATATTCATAATTTAATTTCATGTAACTGTTACAAATTTTGAATTATTAGCTTTTAATTATGAATTATTAACTTTTAATTAGTATTATTGGCTTTTAATGGAGGAGCCAATTAAGGGACACTTACGATTTTTGATTTTATGAAGGGGTTCCTTGCCTTGCCTATAAATAGCCTATGATGCTCCATTGATTCACACACCTCAGAAAAGGCTAAGGCTAGAAGAACCTTCTATTTTCTTTCTTTCTCTTCTAAACTTTATTGTGAGATTTAGGCATTCGTTTCTTTCTTGTGATAACAATGGCTGCAAGTGGAGGTAAGCGTCCGCATTATACCCTCTATATCTTTTCTATATTTAAGATCTTATAGTTACTCTTGCTTTATATCAAGGACCAATGACAAATTAAATGAATATTATTTAGTATTCATGATAGAGGTCCAACATGATTGTCTTAATGTTGCATTTGAAGATGTTATGCTAAAAGACATTTTTTATCGAGTTGTTTCTCTTTTCTTTCACCTAACTCTATGGATGACAATTCTACCCAGACCCTATAGGAACCCACAAAAAACATCTACAATGGGTAGGGAAAATATCCACTTAATAGGCATAGAGCCGGAGGCGAAGATTTATCGGCAAAATTTAATGGGGATGGGTACGAGTATGGGCATTATAGTATCCACCTCGCCCCATACTCGCACTTATGTATATAAACGAAAATATATCACATATAATATTAATGTTAAGACAAAGGATGATTTTATGACCCTCACTTTATTTTGATGATAACAAATAGTCTTATGAACAATCGTTTGATTACTTGTTAATACTAGATGTCTTCACTATTGTCCGTTCATGCGTTTCTCTTAAAAGATTCAATAACTAACTCTTTCAGACTATGCTTTGCTAATCTAAGTTCAACAGTTCTTTTTTTTTTTTTGAAAAAGAGAAAACCACCTTGAAAGAAAAGACGTCTACAAACCTATCCTTGATAAAAGTTTACTTTATGCATAAAAGAAGGAATTTGTATACAGATGTTAGTACGGAAAGAAAATATACCCACTACAAAAAGATTGAGTACGAGAAAGGCTAGATAAGCAAACTGTTTTATCTTATCAGAGCAACTAGTTGGTGAAAGACATTAAATGCTACATTTAATGCTTCAACGGCTCTTTTCTGCTTTTCCAAACACCGGACGAAGGAAGTCTCCAATAACTCTCACAACGGACACTTTTGGAAGAATCTTATAAATAGAAGAAGAGACCTTAGTCACCACTAGGAACTTTTGAAAAACTTGCTCTCAATCTGTAATTTCTGAACACATTGCTTGTAAACGCTTCCCTGAGCTTCATTGTATATTTGTCTGATAAGACGTTAGCTTAAGTGTGACAACCTACATTCAACCATTTCACTAAGAAATTAGTAGAAGCCTGAAGAGGCTTTGATTCAAATAATAATGGATTTTTGCTTGAAGAGGCAAATTAAAGACTACTTGGGTTGAGCTTGAAGAGGCTCGGATAAAAGAATACTTGTATTTTGTTTAAATTAGTGGGACTTGGTAGTTTGCCAAGAATTGGATGTAGTCTCTAGGGTGAGACGAACTAGTATAAACTCTTTGTGTTTCTCTGGTTTATGTTTTTCTTTCGTCTTTCTTTAAACATCTTTTGAAAATATTTTTAGACGAAAAGTTCTTAAAAAATTCTTTTGCGAAAATTTTTAATAATACAATTCAACCCCCCTTCTTGTGTTATTACTATGTTTTACAATTAAAGATACAATATCTCATATATAATAAATTGAAAATATAAGTTCTAATGAGTAGTATAATATTTGATTTATTTTTAAAAATTAAGATATTATAAGAAATACAAACAAAAATAAGAGTTTGATTAATATGTATTGTTAGTGTAATATATATATATATATATATATATATATATATATATATATATATATATATATATATATATATATATATATATATATATATCCAATAGGAATTCACTATATCATGACATCTGTTAATAAATATAAGATGATGTGATAAATAATCAAATTTTATTAAACATATGTGTATTTGATTTTTGTACTGACATTTATATACAAATTAAATTCCAAAAATAATTCATACTTCAATAAAAAAATTAAATTATATCAAAAGATTATATTATTTTTCAAATGCATGCATGCATTGCTTCTAAAATATTATTGAAATACTTGTAATTATTGTTATTGGTGAACATAATTTTTTTAAATTAAAATTATTCAAATTTATTTGATATTAACTATGTTAAAGAATAGATTGAATGAATTTGCATATATATATATATAGTGAAATGTTAGAAATATTTAATTATAAAACTTTGATCAATAATTTTGTAGTTGACAAAAAATAAAATGAGATTTGACAAATTATATTAAATTAAATTTTAAATGTAAATTTTTCCTCGAAAATTTTGTCACGATTCTGTACTTACGTAAAAGTGCGGGTAGCAAATGCGAATATACGTATATAGGTACTTAGCGGGTACGAGAATGAGGATTAAAGTTGCTACCTATATGGGTATAGGGCTAGATACGGGTATTTTTTTTGAACACGAATATGGGGACGAGTATTATAATACCCTACTTAGCCTTTACCCATTACCATCCTTACCTAACTCTTCATTCCAAGTTGTTAGGGTTCTTCTTCAAGTAAATAAGGTGGAAAAGTCGAGCTATGGAAATGTTAGGCTTTATTAGCCTTAAACCTTAAATTACAAATTAATTTTTTATTTAATTAATTACTTAAAAAAATTAATGCCATATCAACAACACAACAATACACTTAAACATCAAACCAGACACTGCCACATCAACCTCCGTTAGCCACTTCACATTTTTTTTTAATGGAGGCTGGCGGTAGGGACAAAGAAAGAAACAATCCATGTTTGGAGGGACAATTGACAAAAATAAAATAAAATTGTAGAGACCAAAATCAAAAAGACGCTAAATTGTAGGGACGAAAAATATATTTAAGCCTAAATTATTTTTCCCAAAAAAAGGGATATTAAAATTTTTAAATGGTAAAAAAAGATGTGTTTGAATTAAAAAATATTCTTAAATTTTTTTAATAAAACATTATATATTAATTATTTGTAATATATGATCTCCTAATGGTCTCTATTTGTAATGGAAGTGAAATATTACTTTATAAAAATTTTATAAAACTTTTACGTTCAACATTAGGAATTCAAAAATTGTTGCGAATGACTTTCCTTGCTCATCATTCCTAACTCAAAGAATAGTTTCTTAATTATGCTTATAGGAATACCTAATAAAATATCAAAAATATTATATTGATTTTTTTTCAGTGATACATATATAAAAATAATTATATTTCTATCTGAAGCTGAAATATCTTACAATATGCAAATGTAAAATATATTGATGAGGTGTATTTATCAAAGCATAAAGAATTAAAAAAGAACATTTTGGCTATATTTGGTAAGATATTTCAACTAGCTTTTAGTTTTTTTACTAGCTAAAAAGCTTGTTTGACCTTATCAGTAGTGTTTAATAAACAAGTTTATTTTAGTATCTTGTAGAGTTTTTTAAGATGCTACTTCAAGAAACGTTTTTTAAAATACTAGCTTTTCACTTCTAACTTTTTATATTTATTCTTTTTTTACTTTTAAAATATTTATTAATTTATTTTTTTATCATTTTAAATAAGGTAATATTTTATTATTATTTATTCTTTTTCATTGATTTTATTATTTATTGTGGAATAGTAGATGATAGGTTTATTTTATTTTATTTTTGCTAGTACTTTTGGGTATTTTTTATATTACATGTTTATTATTAACCATTACACTATTTAAAATATTTATTTTATTATTGTAGCATTATATTTTTAGATATTGATAAGGATAGTTAATAGGTTTAATTTATTTATTTTGTTATTTTTTAGATATTTTATATTATAATATTTATTTTAACAATTATGTCAATATTTGTTTTACTATTTACAATATTATTTACTATTTCAACATTATACTTCAAGATGTTGATAATGATAGATGATAGGTTTATTTATTTTTCTATTATTTTTGAATATTTTTTCTATTATAATATTTATTTCAACCATTACACTATATATTTACATTATTTATTCTATTATTTTTAACATTATACCTCAAGATGTTTTATGATTACACTAATTAACGTAATGAAAGTATAACGTCTACTTAAGTATATGTTATTTTTACTTTATTTTAAACTTAATTGAAAGTATTTTCAAATATAGTATAAGATTAATAATAGAATACACAATATAAAAAAATATAATAATTGATACTAAAAATTGTAATTAAAATAATTGATCAATAAATAAAAAATTACAAGAGTTTAAAATTAATTAAAAATCTCAAATTATAAATATCTTAAAATATATTTTTATAAATAAAATAAATTAATATTTATATAAAAATATCATACAAACATATCTATTTTTTTCATTTTATATTTATCAGCTACTTCAACATATAATTTTACTATATACTTATAATTTAATAAGCTAGTTTAATAGCTTTCAGCTATTAGCTACTAACTTTCAGCTATTAGGTAAGTTTTCAGCTTTCAGCTTCTAGTTAGCTTTCAGTTCATTTTGCCAAACATAGCCTTTATTTATGATATTATTGAGGAAGTAATTAAAATATATATTTAATAGATTAATTTTAATGTATTTATGACACATTTTTCATTATTGTCTTATAATTATTAATCAATAGAATTTTTTGTATATGAAGTTACTAAACATAGAGTCAAAATATTATTTTGTAGTAAATATATTAACTAATTAAATTTAAATTGATTTTTACATAAAAATTTCAACCTCATAATTTAAATATTAATTAACATAATTTTATTTATAAAATAATTAAAAATGATTTTATACAATTTCACATGCAATAAAAAGAAATTTCACAGTGAAAATGAATTTATACGATTTCACAGTAAAAATAAATTTAGTCAACTGAATTATAATTAATTTAACAAGTATTTATATAAATTTACCATTCACTTAATATAAATAATAACATAATTTTATGTAATGTTGGGCATGTTAATATATTAAATATGTCAAAAAATTTTAAATATTACATAAACAAATATAAACGTCAAGTGGGAATGGGAATAAAAGAAAGAAATTGGGCGGGAAATTGTTTTGTGAAATGTCAACAGAGTGCTCCAAAATTTTACTTTTCTTATATTATATAATAGATAATAGATAAAAGATTTCCATTAACATGGAGCTGCAGCCTTTTAGCAAGTAACGAAGACCTTTGACATTTCACATCTTTGTTAGCGAGAAACTTGAACTTGATCTACAACTTCGTATTGGAGGAAGCCATCTTCGTCCAATAAGAAAAACACAAGCTTCACCATTTCATTCGTCAAGAAAATCATTTTTATCCCTTTTAACCTTTGAATGTTAATAAGATGTTGAACTGTAAAACTTGTTGCGCTGGGAATGAAGAAAATTCACACCCTTCTGCGCTGGTCTGCTCGTGACATCACTGCGTGCGTTAGCGACCAATTGCATGTTTCTTGCTCAATAAGAGATATCCATGATACGTAAATACATACACTTATATATAAGCATGTGTTAAAAACTTTACTATATATATCCTCAGGTCGACTCCTCAATCGGTTCTTCATTCATTCATAAAACACCTTCATTCCATTAATCCCTTTTCTTACAAAACTACAACATGTCGGACGTGTTAGCACGGGAAGAAAACGAAAAAGTTGCTACCTATGGGTGGGCAGCTAGAGAAGCCTCGGGAGTCCTCTCCCCATTTCACTTTACCAGAAGGTATATATCCTAATCTTGAAATTGCATGTGCTTCAAAATAAAACCATATATCTCACGACTACTGAATTATGGATTTTCTTGAACAAAACAGGGCAAATGGTGATAATGATATCACACTTGACATACTCTATTCTGGGATTTGCCACTCGGACCTCCACATGGTGAAGAACGACTTTGGAATGTCCATCTATCCAATGGTTCCTGGGTATATATTATTATTTTGCCTTGCGGCCTACAAGATTTTTAGCATCTCATCAATCCTTTAACGTGACCAACTAATTATTTTTGAGGATAAAATGAGTAATTCTAATTGCTGATAAAAAAACAACTATCGATATTATGGGTCTATGTATAATAATTCATGAATATGTTATAATATTAATTGTCGATTTTCTAATTAATAGATAATACTAGTATTATTTATTTTACGCATACTTTTAAAGAGTCACATCCTAATTTTTGGAAACATTTTCTACAAAGATCTCTTTTAATCAATTTCTACCTTTTAAAATAATTTTTCCTAAACTACTTTTTCTTGGATAAAAATATATAATGAAATCTGATGTGCAATTATCAAGAGCTCTATTTTATTTCATATACTCTTTAACAACATTATTACGCTAGTAATTTTTGACACTTTTTTTTAAACAAAGATCCTATTTTAATACAAATCTACCCATAAAAAGTTCTATATGCAGGAATCGGGCCAGTTATTTTACTCTACGGATTTGATATTTTCATGTCACTTTTAGGTTTGAACCAGGCCTAAGATTTTCCTTGCTTTTGATTTGGGACTACGTTTAGGCATGAGATTGTGGGTAAAGTGACAAAGGTGGGTCGCAGAGTCACAAAATTCAGCGTTGGTGACATAGCTGGTGTGGGTGGCCTTGTGGGTTCGTGTGGCTCATGTTCCAACTGCAGCAAGGGCTTCTATGTTTATTGTCCAAAAATGATTTTAACCTATAGTGCACACTACCATGATGGAACAATAACCCAAGGTGGATACTCGGATAAGCTAGTGGTTGATCATAACTTTGCGGTTCTAATCCCAAAATCTCTGCCACTAGATGCTGCAGCCCCGTTGCTTTGTGCTGGAATCACAGTATACAGCCCAATGAAACATTATGGACTTGCTCAGCCTGGATTGCACTTGGGTGTGGTGGGCCTGGGAGGCCTAGGTCATATGGCTGTCAAGTTTGCTAAGGCTTTTGATATGCATGTCACTGTAATAAGTACATCTCCCAGCAAGAAGGAGGAAGCATTGGAAAAGCTTGGTGCCGATGCATCTTGGTGAGTCTAGACCAACAACAGTTGCAGGTAATCAACAAATTAAACCAGTTACCTCAATCTATTTTATAAATTAAATAATAAAGAGACAAAAATAATGCATGACATGAGCAACAGCTGACTAGTCAATTTCTCTGCTTTGGGGATTAGGATGCTATGGGCACCATGGATGCCATTATTGACACAGTTTCAGCTAATCACTCTATCCAATCACTAATTGATTTATTGAAAACAAGTGGAAAGTTGATTTTGGTGGGTGCACCAGCCTTGCCTCTTGATGTATTAGCTATGCCTTTGCTTTTGGGTAAGTCTCCCTCTAATTGTAGTTATGACACTTCAATCCTTCAACAATTGGTTAATATAGGGAGAAAAATCAGTAACATTGAAAATGTCCTTTTTGACATGTAGGGAGAAAGATGATTGCGGGTAGTGCAGGAGGAGGGATGGAAGAGACGCAAGAGATGATGGATTTTGCGGCAAAGCACAATATTACGGCAGATGTGGAAGTCATTCCAATGAACTACGTGAACACTGCCTTTGAGAGACTGAAAAACAATGATGTTAAATATCGCTTTGTCATTGATGTAGCAAATACGATAAGCTCTGACAAGTCCAATTAGAGAACCACAGATATGAAAGTGGTAGCCGGATATTCAACGTTGTTGTAATTTAAATTTTAGTTGTATATCTAGGCGTTTATATCATTAATTAGCACGAGTTATGTATTTATCTATTTTCTAAATTTTGAACATTTTAATTTTAAGTATCTTGCAAAACAAAATATTGTAATATCATTGGCATTATTGAATGAGTTAAAATTCGAGACACGTCTCAATTTTCTTACATTATATATGATTCAATGATATTTTCTAAACATCATTTAAAAGTTAGGCTTTTTATATGTTTAATTAAAAGTAAATCAAAATTATATTGTTATTGCCTTTGGCATGAAACATCCATGAGAGCAAAATACATTTTTAAGTTGGATTAGACTAAACTAATTTTATGACTGGATAATAATTTCATAATCCTATCTAATCTTTTATGGGCTTGAATCTACTAAGGTGATCATCATTGACCTATTTTTTCTCCCTCAAATTTCACTTTATTACTTCCCAAATGTTGAATCCATAGGCATGAGAAGGCCATAGCAAAAGCATAATGGAGAAATTTCTTTGTGTGGTGGGGAGTCCATACACAACAAAAGATTGAGTAGGGACTCCATATAATTAACCATATTGCATCATGGAATTGCATACACACAAATACAAAAATGCTACCGCACACAAGATAGAACGAGGAGCTCATATGGTTGAACATATTGCATCATGGGATTATGATTCCTGCTGCACATCACAACGTACGGGCTAACAACTTTGGCAATTATTTTTTTGATATGATAGATTTGGCATGGTGATTTGAATTGTATGTCACGATTTCAGGACGATATCTTTCTATTCCCCAGGTGCATTGCATGTCAATATTTCTGGGCGAATCAACCCAAACCAGTTTAACAACGGTAATGAATAATGATTTTGTGAATTGTGAGGTTGCAACAGCCCAAATCACTGAATTTAGTGCATAATATGTCTCCATAAAAGGAAAAATCTATAATAAAATTCATTGTTGCTCAAGCAGGATATGTTCCAAAAGAAAAGTAGATTTTACAAAGACATGTACGTTCAAACCTTTTTTTATTAAAAAGTGATTCTACATTTTTATAGAATTTTTAAAAGATTACTATATGAGAAAAAAAATACTAAAATATTTGTTAATATTTTTACTTCAGTAAAAATAGACATAATATATTATTACAAATGTTTTAACATACTTTTAATTAAAATGTTTTACAACCACCAGACTTAATCGTAGAGAATTGGGCTAATTAAGACGGAAGCTTTGCATTCTAGATCGAACCAGTCAATCATGATCCAATTCTACAAAATATTATGTTTATCTTTAGCTTAATCCACAATCTTATTAAATAAATTTGAGTCATCGTTTTGTAAAAATAATAAAATCTGTATGCACTTTCCTCATATAGTCATATATTTTCTTTTGTGAACATTATATCAATAAATTTCTTTTTTAATTAATTATTCAATTTCAGAATTTTTTTTTATTTTCTTATTTCTTTAGTTTATATTCAATTTTCTTCAATTATTATTAAATATAATGACTTCTTTTTTAAATTACTATAAAAATAATATTCTGTGGATTAAATTTTAAATATTTTTTAAATTATAACTAAAATAGGGTTCTCAGAAATGTATTTTGATTCATATTTTAATTAAAAATAAAAAAAAATATTTTTTTAATTAATTAATCCTTTCTTAAAAATCTTTTAAATTTATATTTTTTTCCCCCACATATCACATATATTTATAAATATCGATATAATATGTGAGATATTTTTTAACTGTTTTAAACCATTCGTGAATGTGATTACTTGCAATTTCTTCTATTGATATATTAAAGAATTTCGTGGCTCAAAAGCCTCAACTAAATAAATATTGTAGGGAGAACGAGACTCTAGTAAATTAATAGTAATCTAGCAATTAGTACGAGAGACCAGTGAAGTATTCATACATGAATTTTTAGTTTCATATAAATTCCGTCAAATGTTTAATATTTGTATTTGTATTTAGCACAGTGCAAAGTGTAGAAAATCATATGAATATTTTTAAATCTCATTGTCTAATTTGTAAAAGAACAAAAAGTTAAGGGTGAAAAAGTTGTAATTCAATTATTTTCTTAGCAAGAAAAAAAAAGTAAATCATTATACTAGAAATTCCTTTTCATTAATTCAAATATAGTAACTTCTGTAGGCAATTACTTTGAGGGCTATTATCAATTTCACATTGCATGTGAAATATTTTATTGCTCAAGACATACATGACATTACAAAAATATATAACATTAACTTGGCTTTAGTGTGTTTTCGATGTCAATGACAAATCTATATTTTACGTCTGCTTTGAGGAGGCGGTCCATTGCTGTGTTGACATAATCAATAGGAATGACCTCAATGTCAGGTTTTACATTGTGTTCGGCTCCAAAGTCAATCACCTCTTGCGTTTCCTTCATCCCTCCAGCCAAACTGCCAGCTATTAGCTTTCTCCCTGTCAATGGTTGAAATTAAATACTTGTTAATTAGCATCAAATTGATGTTGATGATTTAAATTTTCACATGTGCATGCATCTGAATTTTACGGTACTAAACCATCGATCCTTCGTTGCATCACAAGCTTCTCGTGCTGTGCATCCTATGGAAATATCTATTTTTCATAGTATTGTATTGCTTATGAGAAAGGAGTCAGCTCCCAGATGTTGTATTGCTTCCTCCTTTTTGTTGGGTGATGTACTTATTACTGTCACCTTAGCCCCAAAAGCTTTGGCAAACTTCACAGCCACATGGCCTAGTCCACCGAGACCAACCACACCCAAATGTAGACCAGGTTTGTCTAGTGCAAAATATCTGAGAGGGCTATACACAGTGATCCCAGCACAAAGGAGAGGTGCAGCAGCATCAAGGGGTAAGCCATCAGGAATGCGAACCACAAAGTGTTCGTCTGCAACCATTGAGTCAGAGTAACCTCCATATGTGAATGTATATTTTGGACAATAAGTCTCAAGATTGTCGGCACAATTTTGGCAGGTACGGCCGGAATCAACCAAGCATCCCACACCCACCTTATCCCCAACTTTGAACTTTTGTACTTTGCTTCCCACCTCTGTCACTACACCAACTATCTCATGCCTAAAGTATTTTTTACACCAATTAGAATCAAATTAAATTTGTCCCTTGATGTTACAGTTCAATGTTTTGATAAACAAGAGTAGCCTAGTGAACCATCTATGACCGGTTCGTTCAGCTCCACATCGAAAATTTCTAATGTCATTAAACCAAAATTGTGTTTTCTTTTATTGTACATGCATCACCTCAAGTGATAGAATTGAAGTAAGAATTGGTGTTAAAGGTATAATGATGTATAAATACCCTGGGACTAGTGGATAGGTGGAAGTGCCCCACTCGTTCTTCGCAAAGTGGAGGTCCGAGTGACATATCTCATAGTACAACACTTTAAATGCCACATCTTTTTCACCCGTTTCCCTGAATAAAATTCCGAAGAAAAACTGAATTAATTAAGTGCAAGCAACTTTGTTCTTAAAAATTTTTTTTAGTCATTATTAACGTGCTATTATTAGTATGTGTATGGTTCTTAAGTTCTAAACCATTAAGGATCTAGTACAACGGTTTAGACGAAAATTCGAAGGATTAGACTACTTGTTTTATGACATAATGTTGTTCATATTTTCCTGAAGAACTAGCTAAAAAATGCTATAACAAATAAGTGAATAGATGAGTCGAGTGAAGACATGAACCTTACGGAGAAATTGAAAGGGGAGAGAAGACCAGAAGGATCCCTAGCTGCCTATCCGAATGCCTTCCTGGGATGCTCAATTTCAGCTTGTGTTGCCATTCAATCTGTTATGATATTTCAATTATAAACGAATTCAATAAGGACTGATCAGGAAGAGAAGAAGTGTGTCTTCTTTGTCTGTGGGTAATGGGTACGGCTGAATGGTTGAGTAAGGAAGCAGTTGCCAGAAAGAACTATTTATAAGTGTCATGGAGAGGGTTACATTTGGTGACGTCGTTCACATTGGATGAGCTATATATTTAGGGCGTTGACGGGACTCAGGACGCTGAGAATTCAATGAAAAATATCGTTGTTCAGTTGTGTGAATCAAAAATTAATTAATCGTTGAATGGTCTTGTCTTTTTTTCCAAGCCAACAGCCTTGCAATGTGCTGTTCAATATGTGCGTATACTTCATTACTTTCGTACGTACACTTCATTACTTCCGTATACTTTTCTTTTCTTTAGCCTTTATCATTAAAATGAGAGTGTGGACTGTGTGATCTATGGGTGAATTTTTGAAGATGAAGGTGGAGTAATTTTTTGCAAAGTTTATTCACATCATTGTTAATTTCTTACATTATTGAAAAAAGATCAAATCAGTAAAAAATATGCAATAAGACACTTAAATTACTAAATTATTATAAATGAATAAGATATCAATTTAATGTGATTTTAGTCATTAATAGGAAAAAAAATAAAAAATAATCGAATTCACCTATTTTTCAATTCAGCTACAAGTTACAACCTTTGACATTTCACATCTTTGTTAGCGTCTTAGCGAGGAACATGATCTACAACCTCGTATTGGATAAGATGTTGAATGTTAATAAGAAAAACACAAGCTTCACCAGTTCATTTATCAACAAAATGATTGCTATCCCTTTTAACCTTTGAATGTTAATAAGATGTTGAATTGTAAAACTTGTTGCTCTGGGAATAAAGAAAATCGCACCCTTCTGCGCTGGTCTACTTGTTGACTTCACGGCCTGCGTTACCATGATTGCATGTTTCTTGTAATTTAAATTTTAGTTGTATCTATAGGCGTTACTCATATCATTAGCAAGAATTATTTGTTTATTTATTTTCTAAAATTTAAACGTTCTTAATTTTAAGTGTCTTAGTAAGCAAAATATTGTAATGTCTTTGGTCATTATTGGATGACTTTAAATTCGATACACGCTTAGTCTAAAATTTTACATCATACCATTGGATATATGATATTATCTAGATATCCTTTAAAAGTTAGGCTTTTTAATCAAACTTCTTTAATGATTTCACAATATATATATAGAGAGAGAGAGAGAGAGAAAGAGAGAGAGAGAAGTGTGTGTGTGTGTGTGTGTCAGATTACATGCAGAAAAAAAAAATTGCTTTGATAACTTTTATTTTAAGAAGGTATTGATACTTTTTTATATTGAAACAATAAAAAAATAATTATTTGTACATTAAAATCATATCATAAATAAACTAGAATTTAATTTTAATAGTATTTTAGATTTTATAATTGCAAAAAAATTTATCAATCTAGATTTATTTCAATTTTTTTAAAATTTAATATTAAAAATGAAAAATATACAAGTGTAAATTAAATAGACAATAGAAGTAATCTTAGAAATAATTTAGCAATTAAAAAATAACAAGATTCTAAACAATAAGTTATATTAAATTCCATGTTATTATGTATTTATTATTTATTATTTTACTCAAAAAAAGTACTAGTACCTATTAAAATATACACCGTAGAATTTACCAAAAAAATATATTATTCAAGACATGATATAACAAAAATACATAATATAGATCGAAATCGGGAACTCCTTGACAAGTGATAGGGTTGAAAGTTATCACATTTCCCCTTTGTTATCTAGTCTCTCTCTCTCTCTCTCATTATTTTTGAGAATGGAAAACTGGAATGTTATTGCAACAATAAATTAGACTTCAGTACATCATCAGTTGCAACTATTTATGAGCTTGGTTTCAGTGTGTTTCCAATGTCAATCACAAATCGATATTTAACATCTGCTTTAAGGAGGCGGTCCATTGCTGTGTTGACATAATCCATAGGAATGACTTCAATGTCCGGTTTCACATTGTGTTTCGCTGCAAAATCTATCATTTCTTGGGTCTGCTTTAACCCTCCAATGAGACTGCCAGCTACTATCTTTCTCCCTGCCAATTATACAAAATACTTTAGTTAGCATGAAAGTTTTTATTTTAATCTTTACATGTGTATGCATCTGCGTTATTTTGCACTATAGTATCCTTATGAGCCATTGCATATGCTTCTTGAGCTCTGCGTCTTATATAGAGAAATATTTTTCACATGCTTACCCAAAAGTAAAGGAAAGACTGGCAGCTCCAGAGGCTTCTCTGGTGCACCCACCATTACAAGTTTTCCATGAGATTTGAGCAAACCAATGAGAGGTAAGAGAGGATGAACAGCAGAAACCGTGTCAATAATACCATCCAAAGTGCCCATTGCAGCCTACAAAATGATCAACATTATTTAATTGAGAGAAATGTGTGCATTTTCACAATCCACATGCGAGGCATATATGTACCTGCATCTGATCTTGGTCACGGCTTATTAGAAAAGAGTCAGCTCCCAGATGTTGTATTGCTTCCTCCTTTTTGTTGGGTGACGTACTGATCACTGTAACCTTAGCCCCAAAAGCTTTGGCAAACTTCACAGCCATATGACCTAGTCCACCAAGACCAACCACACCCACATGCAGATCAGGCTTGTCAAGTCCATAATATCTGAGAGGGCTATACACTGTGATCCCAGCACAAAAGAGAGGTGCAGTAGCATCAAGTGGTAAGCCATCAGGAATGCGAATCACAAAATGCTCATCCACAACCATTGAGTCAGAGTAGCCTCCATATGTGGTGGTGCCATCTTTATACTTGCCACCATATGTGAGAGTATATTGTGGACAATAATTCTCAAGATTGACAGTACAGTTTTGGCAGGTATGGCAGGAATCAACCAAGCATCCCACACCAACCTTGTCCCCAACTTTGAACTTTTGTACTTTGCTTCCCACCTCTGTCACTATGCCAACTACCTCATGCCTGCACCATTTCTTAAACTAATTAGAATCAAATAGAATTTATATCTCTTTATTGGTGTGTATGTATGATTGGTTTGTTTTGGCCCGGCTCCACAAGAGAATTTTCTAAAAGTGAGTATAAAATAGTAGGAAGCTTACCCAGGAACCATCGGATAGGTGGAAGTGCCCCATTCGTTCTTCACGCTGTGGAGATCCGAGTGGCATATCCCACAGTACAACACTTTGAATGCCACATCTTTCTCACCCGGTTCCCTGGAAAAGTCGCGAAAACAAAATGTGAATTACGTAGTGAGCATTTTTGACATTTCTTATTTTTATGATCATTTTTTTTTTATTTTTATAACCATGTTATAGATTATGATCATTATTTATCATAAACTCGCTACTAGCTATTAGTATTTTTTTTTTCCTGACCACTAGCTAAAAATATATTAGTATTATTGTAACATCAAAAACTTAATACATCCATTCAATTCATTGTACGACGAAAAATTGAAAAATCAGCAAAATCGTTTCATGAGGTTGTTTGCATTTTCATGAAAAGCTAGTAGAATTAGATCTAAAAAAATAATGCGGTAACAAATAAATACTAAGATGTATTGAATGAAAAGATGAGGGAACCTTCTGGAGAAATTGAAAGGGGAGAGAACGCCAGAAGGATCCCTAGCTGCCCATCCGAATGCCTTCCTAGGATGCTCAATTTCTGGTTGTGTTGCCATTTCAATCGTTATAATATTTCAATTATAAAAGAATTCCAAGGACAAGGGGAAGAGATTATAATAAGTGTTTGTCTCTCAGAGTAGCACAGAAGGGATATAAATGTGATACTCAGGAGTACGAGCATGCAGGAGATGGCGAAAGATGTATTTATATAAGGGCTGTATCGAGTATTGACGTATTTGGTGACGTTGTTCATATCTTTGGTGACGTTGTTGACGTGTTTGAGTGGCGACCAAACTCCTGCTTGAGGTCTTGTATATTCCTTGTTTGAACCGGAGTGTGGAGGAATTATTAAGTAGTTTAGGACTATCAAGTATTTATATGGTCTCATTTAATGTGTATATAACACATTCAAATTTTATAATTTACGAAAAAAATTAATTACATTTAATTATGTGTCATGTAAAAAATATTTGGGACCATAATAATGCAGTATCACCTAATAATTTTTTCGGAGTGTGCTAGTGAATGTGTATATGGCTACGTGTCTCTTGCCAATCAAGATACCTCCATGTAGTACGCACTAATATTCTTTTTTATTATTGAAACATGCTAATTAATATTCCATTTTAGCAATGAAACTAAAGGAAAATGTTGCATGCTCCATGCTGTTTAAAACAGGGAAAGAAAGGTGAAGAAGTGTAGAAATGATAGGCAATGTAATAGAAAAAGTAAAATAGAGAGATATTATAAATATTATCGAGGTGTTTGTAAGGTTGAAAAGTTGATAGATATATCATCACCGAAAATAAAATATAATTCCACCGAAAATGAAATATAATTCTAAAGTTATAAATGAAATATAAGAGCAACTTCTATGAAATTGTTTAAATGAGTTGCTTAAACTAAGAAATTGTTTTTTTTTTTTTTTCACCCATTGGAGCTGATTTAGGTGGCAGGGTAGGTTGCTTAAATTTAAGTATTGTTTTTTATATAAGAAACGGTTACTTATGAATGAAAAAATAATTTATTACTTAAAAAATTGTTTTAATAGTGAAACAAAATTAATTAAATGCAAACAAAAAGGTATAAAAATATTAGTTGTTTAAAAATTGGTAGGTTATTTAAATGTGATGTGGAATAATAGAGCCCACTTTGAACCACTTAAAAACCAAAAGTGAAGGAGCACTAACATATGTCTTTTTCTGCAAAATAAAAGACAAAATGAAATGAAAAAGAAACTTGTGGATCCCGTATAGGCTGGACAATTTTATTGTAGGCAAATTCTATGGTACCTACATATTTTGAAGGTACTAGTAACTTTTTTGAGTAAATAATAGATAATAAGCACATATAATAAGAATATTCATCTTATGGGTATGTAACATGAAATGTTTTTGTTACTCATTCCATTTACACTTACATATTTTTCATGTTTATTGTAACAGTAATAAAGTACGAGATCTCCGAGATTTGGAAGTTTCTTATATCAAGCTTTCATACACTACTTTTATTTGGTTGAAAGACTATATGAATTTTATCGCTTGAAATTATTTTTTCCCTAATTCCGGGCTGCACACGACTTCTTCAACGTTTTTTCTTTTTTTTTTCGATACTCGACTTCTTCAAGTTTTAACCATGTGATAAAATATAGATAAAATGAATAAATAAATTTCATCTGAATTTTAATTACTTTGTCTAATCATGAGTTGGGTTGGGTTTGTTGTGTTATTATTCGGGACTTTAGATTAATTTATTTTATACTAAAAATAATATATAACTAAAAGTTTGTTTCTACAATTTTTATCAAAAAATATAATTTAATTGTTAATGTTTTAAATGGATACCGACTCGTTCTCTCAGGCTGGTTTTGAGTCGAGGTCTCGTGATTGTAAGTCCACATAGTACTTGATAGTAGTTTTTTTTTTTTTTTTGGATAAAATGATAGTAGTTTTTTATAATAGCCTGCTCTTGGAATTTTTTATGCAAGTGCTCGTTCTCTTATGTGTGTCCCACATATAACTTCGTGGACCTCCCTTATGACATGATCGGGCTCCTGGTCTGCCAAGCACTTCAAGAGAGGATAAGAAAAAACCCTTCGTATATCAGGTAGGCTGCCACTACTGTAGAAAATATTTTTTAAATCGGCTAAAAAAAGGCTTTTTAAATCGATTGTTGAACTGATTTAGATATAGACAATATGAAAAATTGGTGATTTTAAATCGAATTTTGAACCGATTTAAAAAAGATTTTTTAACTCAGTTCACTGGGGAACCAAGTTAAAAAATGCACTTTTTAAGTTGGTTATAACCATAACTGAGTTAAAAAGGTCGGTTATGGTCATAATTGAGTTAAAAAGCATTTTTTTAAAATATTGTTTTCTTATCAATCCATCACTGTAATATACAACAGACACCACAGAGATAGGCAATAGAGAATCAATCATAATTATAACCTATTTTCTAAAACATTATGTCATTATAAGCTTTCAAAAACATTTAAATTATAAACTATTATTAGTGTACCTAAAAACATTCTAAACAAACCTATTACTAATTTAAAGGAAGAATGATGCCCAACGTTAGTGGATGTCCAAGATAACCTCTTCAGCCAATGGTTCCCTATCAATGAATCTACAAGATAAAATAACATATATAAGATAAAAGCATTAGCCCAATCAACTACAAAATCCATAAGTTTTGTAACTTGTTGAACATTATATTACCTTGTCCCATGAATGGACATTATCTATTGAAACTATGGTGAGCATATGTTTCATTACAAAATATCTACACTCAAAGCTCTAAATTACTTATATAAGGGCGGGGGCGGGGGCGGGGGGGAGAACCATGCAGGTTTCTTTCTATTTGACTAGTGCTTACCCGCAACGTTTGAACTCCGTTCACAGCGCTATGATAAAAAAAATGTATATGCAAAGTATGTTATAGGTTTTAGACTTATAATACAAACTACAAAACAAATGTATTACAAATAACAACTTACAATTTTATTAGCTGCTTCATTTCTTTGTTCAGTTTCTTGTGCAATGAACACAACAAGACCACAACATTGTCCATAGGACAAATAATTAGCAAGTGTCAATAGGAGCTACATTGGGAAACAATTAGTGACAATTCACATATCATTTAAAATCAATTAGTGACAAATAACTTGTACATACGAATGCAAGTAAGGTGTTAGGTAACACCATTTCTATCCTTCATACATACATCTCTGCATGTAGGCCTGAGAATCATCTCCCTTATTCCCCATCTTCTAAATAGGGATAGGGGCAACAAATCCATATACATTTTCCCTCCCATTTGAGAGACAGAGGTGGTGCATATACCCAAAATATTCAAATGAATGTTAATTATAATAATGAGATACTTATTTAAGATATTTTTAAATAAAATGTATTTACATCAACCATAATTGTAGAATTGAGATATGTAGCATCTCATTGCCTGTACATACTTCAAAAACGTCCTTCTGAAATATATATATATATATATATATATATATATATATATATATATATAATTCAACATTATTTGGCTTGCCAAGGAAAGTGGGTTCCTAATCTATTTTCACAGGATCCACCATAATAGTCATAGCCACTTGCCACAAGCATGTGATAGATTAAGTTGAGGTTCTGATTTTTTTGGTGGAATGTCTTTCTTAAATGCGTGAATATCCTAAAAAACAAATATAAAACAATGTTATAAAATCAAGTTATTTCAATTGTAATTAGAGAAAAAAATAAGTTAAGAATTTGTTTAGAATACCTTGGCTGATACAACCTTTATAAGTCGTCTCGGGCATTGAATGAACTATTTGGAGGCCTGCCCCACAGTCTAAACCTCCTCAATGGGCACAAGGACTCGAGCATATGCATCCCAAATATGTTCAACCACCATCCTAACCATATCATCCTTAATGTTTTATGATGTATGGTTGATCCTAAATTATATACTCTCCCAAATGTTCTAAACGAAGAGGATCCCTATCAACATATAACCCACACTACTCTAGGATACTAGTGTTAGTCTCCTCCCTATAAGGATCAGCAGTAGCACAACTCTCCTTTGTGCTCACACGAACAAGAATATGAGGTCATTTTGGTTAGATATTTGTATATTGTTGTGAAAGATCCAGAGATGCCAGCTTCTCTCTAATCTTCTGTCTCAACTACTATTTAAGCTCATCTCTAATCTCCTGTCTGATGTGCTCTATCTCTTCCCTGATAACCATTCTTGCAGTGGGGCCATAACGTGAAGGTGGTCCGTAGTAATCCCAATGCCCACACCTCGTCCAACAGCATGAACCCTTAGGTCATCCAATGGTAGCAGTCAATATATCTTTACGTCCATGAAGAATAAAGTTTCTTGTGAGCTTTGCTCAACTAGGAAATCCTACAACATATAATTCAAAAAATGTGTCAGACAATGTGTAACTTGTTACAATTATAATTAGAGATAAAAAAAATTACTTACAATCTTTTCAGCAATAAGGCATGTCTCCTCGATGTATATCCTCCGGATTGTAGCATGCAGGCCATCTTCCATTTCTCATAGTGTGGCGGTGGTGATGGAGGAGCAATATCTCCAACAAAACTAAATGTTGATGCTTTGTCTTTTCCCTCACTATCTTCTCCTCAAGCAACTTATACCCCACGAGACAATCTATAGGGTAGACATTCTTTGATTGAATCATTTGCCTGTTTTTTTCTCTTCACTTGTGATAAATAACACACTGTTAAATTCAATAAAAAATAATCAAATATTGGTGCATGATAAAAAAAAATTGTTCCAACTAACCTAAAAAGCAAGATCTTATTGACTTTCAACAAACTTTTCACACGTCTCCTCATCTAAAACTACATACTTCTCACAAGGAAAAGTGTCTTTCAATTCCCCATATACGTATTTGGTGGTGAGCTATGTCTTAAAAGCCCTCCAACACTTGCCTGCAAGTGTAAGCAATTTCCTATTCAAGATGTAATTATTAGGTGGAACATTATAGGTGAGCTACAAAATATAATTGAATAGTGAGTGTATGATAATAATATGGTTAAATACAACATAAATAGTTGAGAAAGTAAAAGTGAAATACCGTGATAGTTTGCCAAATCTGATTTCTTATACTTTCCTCTACATGATCTTAATCGTCATGTAAGATTGAAATCTTGCTTCAAGCAAGGACGCCTACAAAACTAATGAATTTTGTTGTATTTTCCCCAGAGGTATCCAACTCAATTTGTCAAACTGACTTGGTATAAGTTGGTCATCAGCCCAACTAAGAGTCAATTCTTTTAATTGTGTACCTCATTTACCTTTTTTTTATTGATTAAGAAGGTGGGTTACTAGAATGATCAACCATGTGTCTGTTTAGACAAAAAAAAATAACACATGTCAGTGCCAAGATAAACATAACTTGTAATTACCAAAGATAAACATAACGAAAATAATAAACAATAAGATAAAAAAAAATAACGAAAACAAGAATAAATAATAACATAAATACAAGGAAGTTACTAACCTTGTTAGGTATGAATGTTCTCCCATATCCCTTCATGATGATCATCACGTGTGACATGTATATCATCTACTTCATTTTTGTCAATAAAAGTAGGCATCCATGTTTAGAAATAAGGAATCTCAACAAGATTAACACTTATATCTTGTTTTTCATCACTACCATGCATGCTTCTTTCTTGGAGAACCACTAACCACCTTTTGTTAGAAGAATCACTGACATAAAAAACTTGTTTTTCTTGGTATGCCATGATAAAAGACTCTTCCTTATAACCTACACTACTACACAAAACGGATTTTAAAGCAAATTTAAATCGATTAATATCAAACCGGTTTAAAAAAGAAACACGGTGGCATTTTTGAAATTATAACAAACTTTTTTAAATCAGATCAAATATAACCGATTTAAAAATTCATTTTTAAAATTAAAATAATATCCCCGCCTACTTTTTAAACCGGTTATGCTAGAACCGATTTAAAAAGTCGATTTAAAAAGTGACTTTTTAAACCAGTTATGTTGGAATCGGTTTAAAAAGTCCCCTCTTTATCACTTCGCATGCCTCTCCCTCTCATTTCTAGCAGCCTTCTTCTTCCCCATTTCCTCCCTTCCAGCTTTCTTCTCCTCCATATGCCCTTCATTTCTTCTCCTCTAGTATGCCATGATAAAAGACTCTTCCTTATAACCTACACTACTACACAAAACGGATTTTAAAGCAGGAATTTAAATTGATTAATATCAAACCGGTTTAAAAAAGAAACACAGTGGCATTTTTGAAATTATAACAAACTTTTTTAAATCAGATCAAATATAACCGATTTAAAAATTCATTTTTAAAATTAAAATAATATCCCCGCCTACTTTTTAAACCGGTTATGCTAGAACCGATTTAAAAAGTCGATTTAAAAAGTGACTTTTTAAACCAGTTATGTTGGAATCGGTTTAAAAAGTCCCCTCTTTATCACTTCGCATGCCTCTCCCTCTCATTTCTAGCAGCCTTCTTCTTCCCCATTTCCTCCCTTCCAGCTTTCTTCTCCTCCATATGCCCTTCATTTCTTCTCCTCTAGTATGCCATGATAAAAGACTCTTCCTTATAACCTACACTACTACACAAAACGGATTTTAAAGCAGGAATTTAAATTGATTAATATCAAACCGGTTTAAAAAAGAAACACAGTGGCATTTTTGAAATTATAACAAACTTTTTTAAATCAGATCAAATATAACCGATTTAAAAATTCATTTTTAAAATTAAAATAATATCCCCGCCAACTTTTTAAACCAGTTATGCTAGAATCGGTTTAAAAAGTCGGTTTAAAAAGTGACTTTTTAAACCGGTTATGTTGGAATCGGTTTAAAAAGTCCCCTCTTTATCACTTCGCATGCCTCTCCCTCTTATTTCTAGCAGCCTTCTTCTTCCCCATTTCCTCCCTTCCAGCTTTCTTCTCCTCCATCTGCCCCTCATTTGTTCCATTGAAGCTTTCTTCTTCCCCATCTGCCCCTCATTTCCTCCATGTAAGCTTTATCTTCCCCATCCGCCCCTCATTTCGCCATTTTTGCCATTGCATTTTAGAAGGCGTTGGAGAGCGTCATTTGCCATCGTTGGAGAGCGCCGTTTCGCCATTTGCTGTTGTTGGAGAGCGAGCTTGGTGCCAAGCTTGCTTTGGTTGGAGCTAGCTCGCGCCATTGCTGTTGGTGGAGGTCCATTGTTGTTGAACGTGCTCCATTGGTGAGTTTGGAGGTCGCGCACATTGGGTTAGTCATTTTAATTTCATTTGGTTCATTATGGTTTACATTAGTTTACATTGGTTCATTATGTGAATATGGTTGTTATATTTTTAATATTAATTTGAAATTAATCTTTTATGTTAATTATATTGTTACATGGAATTAATTAATAAAGGTTATATATGGTTGAAAATGTTTATTAATATATATAAGAAAATTTTAATTCTTTGTATGTTTATAAATTTATAAATCTTTAAAGAAAAAGATAAATTGTTTAAGTCAGTTATTAACTTATATAAATATGTGGTAAGAATTTTAAGTGTTGAGGATTAGATTACATAAGATAGAATTAAGTGAAGTTGATTATTTTAGCTTAGTTAGTAAGTAATGAAAAAGAATAAAAGTAAGAAATTAATTTAAATTATATGTTAGGAATTAATTAATTGTCACCAAATGGTTTAACAAGCTATAACTAAATATCATAAATCAATTTTGAATATATATATATTTTATCTTCAAAATTAAAATACACTCTTAACATACATATGATATCCCTCTGTATATACAAATTATGATAATTATCTTGAATGAAAGCATTTTTAACTGTCATTCTTCAATTAAGAGGATTTTTAGGAATTTTTCTTAACCTCTTATATCTTTCAATCTATTATTTTTAATATCTTTAGTTTAAATTTGAATTTCAATATTTTTTAAAAGAAATTATCAATAATTAAAAATAATATTATATCATAATATAAAGTATTTATCATAAATCTTAAATATAATTTATATGTTCTAAAATATTTATTTATTGTAAATTTTAATTATAGTATAATTTATATATTTATGAGTATTTATTTATTATAAATTTTAATTATATAAAATAAACATTTATCTTGTGCAATGCACAAGCTAAAATACTAGTATAATTAATGTAACTATATTTTGTTTTAAACCCAAAGCTCAATAATTAGTGAATTACAAGAATCAAAGAATTGGTTACGTAGATTAGGCACTAGTTAGGAAATTAAATGATTGTAAGATAAGACAACTATATATATGCTTAGATACATCCTCAAGATAAAGTAAGCGAAAAAGGGAGAATTAAAGTGGTTAAAATGCTACCATATATTCATAAGATAAATTGAATAAAAAATAGAGAATTGATTACCACTGTATTGTTGACCATACCCTTTGTGAGGTATGATATATAGTACCAAAAACATAGGAAACTCTATCGAATTTTGTATGAGATTAGTGAACTCTTGAGTATTAGATTTAATTATTTGTGGATTAGATTGTCTTACATGGAATTGACATTTGGTTTTGTTATTGAATTTGGTTTTGTGTATAAATTATATGCATTATGTTATGTGCTTAATTGTGTGTTGTTTTCTATTGAATTTATGCATTATGAGCAAACCTTAGTTTCCCATTTGACATTCAATACAATGATTAAAATGGTAATTGTTGTATTGAATCTTGAATTGTCCGGTTGGACAGTTTGGAAAGATTCATTTTTTTATACTTTACTAACACGTAATGGTTAAATCTCATCGTAAATTTGATTAAATTTCGGTTTACTCATTTCGTGTTGTATCTCCAGGCGCATACTTGATTGTGGTGAACTTGATGTCACCACTTTCATTTCGTGTAGTTGGAGACCAATGCGAAATGCAGTCGAAATTTTGTCAAATTTAAGATATGAGACTAAACCTATATGTATTAATCAAGTTTAAAAAAATGACTTTCTGAATGGGATAGGACCACACCTTGTATTAAAAAAGTGAGATTTACATGCATTAAGATATGGTTTGTGGATCATAGAAGGAAGTTATGGATCGTAGTTGGATTAATTCTAGACGCACAACTGATGAGTATCAGAATGGAGTGGAAGAGTTTATCCAATTTGCTGAAAGAAATCTTCCTGATAGTAGTGGGCTCTTCTATTGTCGTTGTGTTAATTGTCTGAATGAGATATGATTGCAACTTTAGCAAATACGGGAGCATATCCTTTGTGATGGCTTTTGCAAGAGTTATACAACATGGACATGACATGGTGAATTGTTAGACATGCCGAGTATGTCTCAAACTAATCAATTTGATATACCTATGGACGATCGACTAAAGGACATGATCTGTGATATTAGACCAGAGTCTTTTCAGTGAGCTTAAGTGTACGACACTTTGTGCAGTGATGCGAATAAGCCTCTATATCTGGGATGCACTAAATTCACACGGTTGTCAGAGGTGTTAAGATTAGTGAATGTCAAGGCAAGAAATGGGTGGAGTGATAAAAGTTTCACTAAATTGCTTGAACTGTTGAATGAAATGCTTCTAGAACGTAACACGTTACCGAGACGTAACTATGAGGTAAAAAAGGTGTTGTGTTTGATGGGATTAGAATATAGGAAAATACATGTGTGTCCTAATGATTGCATATTGTATAGAGAAGAGTTTGAAAAGTTGCACAAGTGTCTCAGGTGTGGGGTATCACAGTATAAAGTGAAGGGTAATGATATTGATGAGAGCACAAAAGAGGGTCCCTCTGCTAAGGTATTATGGTATCTTCCAATAATTCCTAGGTTTAAGCGATTATTTGCCAATGTAGATGACGCGAAGAACCTTACATGGCATACAGATGGGAGAAAATGTGATGGACAGATTCACCATCCTGTAGATTCTCCGCAATGGAAGAAAATTGATTGTTTGTTTCCAGTCTTTGGGACTGAGGCAAGAAACCTTAGGCTAAGACTTGCTACGGATGGAATGAATCCTTATGGGAACTTATCCAGTAAGCACAGTTCATGGCCTGTTCTTATAATTATTTATAATCTGCCTCCTTGGTTGTGCATGAAGCAAAAATATGTTATGCTATCTATGATGATTACGGGCCTAAGATAGCCAGGAAATGACATAGATGTCTACTTACGTCCCTTGATTGAAGATTTAAGAATGCTGTGGGATGAAAGTGTTGATGTGTATGACAGGTATCGTCATGAAAATTTCATGTTACGTGCAATGTTATTCTATACCATCAATGACTTTCTAGCATATGGAAACTTGAGCGGATATAGTGTTAAGGGGCATAACGCTTGCCCTTTCTATGAAGAAGACACATGTTATGTACAACTTAAACATGGAAAGAAAACAGTTTACACTGGGCATCGAAAGTTTCTCAAGCCTAATCACCCATATCGTAGACTTAAAAAAGCCTTCAATGGATGTTAGGAGGATAGTATTGCACCACCTATTTTAACTGGTGAGCAGGTTTATGAACAGGTGAAGGACATCAACGTCCAATTTGGAAAGACCCAAAAGAGTTATTGAAAAAACCTTGTGGAAGAAGAGGTCGATATTCTTTAATCTTCCATACTAGTGCGATCTATATGTTAAACATTGTGTAGATGTCATGCATATTGAGAAAAATGTGTGTGACAGTATAATTGGCACTTTTTTGAACATTAAAGGCAAGGCGAAGGATGGTTTTAATGCTTGTCAAGATTTGGTTGAGATGGGTATACGCCTCTAGTTAGGTCCACAGTCAATAGGTAAATGGACATATTTGCCTCTAGCATATCATACCTTGTCAAGAGAAGAGAAAACAAGTCTATGCAAGTGTCTACAGGGAGTCAAGGTGCCACAAGGATACTCTTCAAATATCAAGAGCCTTGTGTCACTAAAAGATCTCAAATTAGTTGGGTTAAAGTCACATGATTTCCACATTTTGATGCAGCAGCTCCTACTAGTGGCTATTCGTGACATATTGCCTAAAAAAGTTAGACAGGCCATATGCAGCTGTGCCTATTCTTTAATGCCATATGCAGCAAAGTCGTTGACCCTATGAAGATGGATAAGTTGGAAAATGAAACTGTTATTATATTGTGCTAGTTAGAGATGTATTTTCCTCCTTCATTTTTTGACATCATGGTTCACTTAATTGTGCATCTAGTGAGAGAGATTAGAATTTGTGGTCTGGTTTATTTAAGGTGGATGTATCCTGTTGAACGATATATGAAGATCTTGAAAGGGTATAGTAAGAATCGATACCATCCAGAAGCATCTATTATTAAAAGGTACATTGCTAAAGAAGCCATTGAGTTTTGTACAGAATACTTGTCATAAGTTGAACCTGTAGGGCTTCCAACACCTCGTCATGAGGGAAGATTTTCTAGTAAAGGTACTCGAGGTGTAAACATTAAATAAATGAGCCGGGAAGAAGTTCTGCCAGCATATTTCTACATATTGAATAACACTGATGAAGTTGACCTTATTTTTCTGCTCACAAAAACATTGTCAAGAAAAATAATCCTAGAAATGTCGAAGAAATGGCAGTTGACTGAGCATAACAAAACATTCTTAAACTGGTTTAAAGAAGCAGTTTTGCATAATGATAATGCTTCTGATGGCTAGCACATGGACCTAATTTTGATGTCATATGTTGGACTGGATACGATATCAACAACTTCTCCTTCTATACAATGTCGTTGGATGAGAAGAGTACGATGCAAAACAACGGGGTTATGATTGTGGCTGAGTCCATGCACTTCTCTAGTTCAAAAGTTAAAAACCCTATTATAGCATCTATGTGTTACTTTGGAGTTATCGAAAACATATGGGAAGTTGACTACACAAACTTCAGAGTGCCTGTTTTTAAATGTAAGTGGGTTAACAGTAACACTGGAGTGCAAACCGATGAGTTAGGGTTCACATTAGTCAATCTTAGCAAGGTAGGTTATAAGGAGAAGCCTTTTATTATGGCATACCAAGCAAAACAAGTTTTTTATGTTAGTGATCCTTCTAACAAGAAATGGTCAGTGGTTGTCTAAGGAAGAAGTGTGCATGCTAGTCATGAAAAAGAAGACTCAAATGTCAATCTTATTGAGGTTCCTTCTTTCTCAACACGGATGCCTACTTTTATTGATGAAAATGAAATGGATGATGTACATGCCACACGTGATGATCATCACGAAGGAATATGGGAAAACATTCATACTTGACAATGTTAGTAACTTATTTATGTTTATGTTGTATATTCTTGTTGACATTATATATTTTTTATTATATTGTTTAATTCTTTTTATTGCTATGTTTATCTTTGAAATTTTCAAACTTCTCCAATGATAGTACTTACAATTTTTTTTTCTTCTCTAAATAGGCACATGGCTGATTCTTCTAGTAACTCATCTTATGAGTCTACCAAAAAAAAAAGGGTAGACAAGGTACACGCCTAAAGGAACTAACTCTCAGTCAAGCTGGTGACCATCTAATACCAGTTCAGTTTGACATGCTTAGTGGAGCACCTGAAGGGGAAAACGCCACAAAATTCATTAGTGTTGTGGGCGTTCTTGCTCGGAGTAAGGTCTCTATCCTTTATGAGGATTGGGACCACGTGGAGGAGAGCGTAAAGAATCAAATATGGCAAACTATCACGGTATTTTACTTCTACAATCTCAAATATATAAATTATATTTAACCATATTATTATCACACATTAACTATTTAAATTTATTTTGCAGTTAACTTATGATGTTCCATATAATACCATGCTGAGAAAGAAATTGCTGCCACTTGCGATTGAGCGTTGGAGCGCATTTAAGACACAGTTCACCACAAGATACATATATGGAAAGTTGAAATCACAAGTATGCATTTTTGGATGAGGTGACGTGGGCAAAGTTTGTTGAAAGCCGAGAGGATTCTGTCTTCCAGGTTTAGTTGCAATCATATTTTTCTAATCATGCAACAATATTTGATTAATTTTTATTGAATTTAACAGTGTCTTATTATTTGCAGGAGAAGAGAAAAAAGGGACAAGCGATTGAATCCAAGAATGTCCACCCCCGCAGATTGTCTCGTGGGGGATATAAGTTGCTTGAGCAGAAGATGATGATGGAGAAGGCGAGGCAAGGTCAACTAGAAGCCTCGACATCTGGTTATGATGTAGATATTGCTCCTCCATCACCACCACAACGATGGGATAAATGGAAGGTGGCCCGCACGCTACAATCGGGTGGATATATATCAGAAGAGACAGACGTTGTTGCTGAAAAGATTATAAGTCATTTTTTATTTCAAATTGTAATTGTAACTTGATACGCCATATTTCTTACACATTTCTTGAATTAAATGTTGTAGGACTCACTGGTTGAGCAGACCTCACAGGGAACATTTGTTCCTCATAGACGTGAGGATATATTAACTACAGCTATTGGGAGATCAAAGCACCCTGGTAGGGTTCGTGCAACTGGACGAGGTGTTGGCATTTGTGATTACTACAGACCACCCTTACGTAGTGGGCCCAACTTCGGAATTGTCACTAGGGAAGAGGTGGAGCGAATCTGGCAGGAGATTAGAAATAAGCTTAAAGAACAGTTGAGACGGGAGATTAGAAAGGAGCTGGCATCTTTGGGTCTTTCACAACAAAATACAAATGTCCAAGCAGAACAAGCTCATACTTCTATACGTGTCAACACAAAGGGAAGCTGTGTTGCTGCTGATCCTTCTAGGGAGGAGATTGACACTGATATCCATGAGCAGTGTCAATTACATGTTGATAGAGAGCTTGTTCGTTTAGTGGCCTTTGAGAGAGTATATAATTTGGGGCCTACCATACACCACATGACCGTTGAGGATGATATAGTGAAGGTGGTGGTTGAACAAATATGGGATGCATATGCTCAAGTTCCTATACCCACCGAGAATGTTCAGACTGTTGGACAGGCACCTAAACAATTCATTCAATGGCCGAGACGACTTATAAAGGTCACATCAGTCAAGGTATATTCAAAAGTCATCTTAAATAAAAAAAAATTCTATTACAAATTAAAATAACTTGAATGTATTTTATAACCTTATTTTATATTTACTTTTTTTTATAGGATTGTTCAACTATCTAAGAAAGATGTTCTACCTAAAAAATCAGAACCTAAAGTTGATCCAATAACATGCTTGTGGCAGGTGGCATCTAGTATAGGGACGAATGTTGTTCAAATAGATTGGAAACCGACATTCCTTGGCAGACTTAGTGGTGTAGACCCAAAAGGATGTATTGGAAATTTGTACTGGCAATGACATGCTAAATATCTCAGTTCTTCAATTATGGTTGCTGTAAGTTTAATTTTTCGTTAATCTCTTAAATACGCATCTCAATATTATATTTAACATTCATTTGTATATTTTAGATACATACATCGTCTCTATCTCTCAAAAGGCTGGGAAAATGTATATGGATTTATTGACCCATTGCCTATTCAAAAGATAGGGAATAAGGATAAAGATTCTCAGGCCTACATTCAGAATTGAATGTATAATGGACAAAAACAGTGTTACCTAGCACCATACTTGTATCGGTAAGCACAAGTTATTTCTTATCCAAATGATTTTAAATGATTTATGAATCTCATCACATATATTCTTTTTGCGATGCAGCTCACATTGGCAATTGCTAATTATTTGTCCTAGGGACAATGCTGTGGCCTTATTGTGTTCGTTGCATAAGAAGCTTAACAAAGATTTGAAACAACTAATAGAAAGGTAACTTTTTATTTATAATATATTCATCCATGCTTTATATTGTAATTATGAAACCTATAACATGTCTTGTATATCTATTTTTTAATCAGAGTCATGATTGGATATCAAACATTGGCAGGTAGGCACATGTCTTTACGGAAGAAGCCTAGTTGGTTTTTCCCTTATGTAAGTAATTTACAACTGCATATTCAATTACAATTTGTAATTGTTTTTACAATCATTTCTAAAAAAATTCTCATTGGTAGGCTAACAAACAAGAAGGGAGCTATGAGTGTAGATATTATGTTATGAAACATGTGTTGACCATAATTTCAATAGATATTGTGGATTCATGGGACGAGGTAATATAATTTTTATTCAGTTACAATAATACTTATTATTGTAGGTGGTTGGGTAATGATTTATCTTATTTTTTTATGTTGTAGTTATTCATTGATAGGGAAGCATTCTCGCATGAGGACTTGCTAGACATCCGTCGACGTTGGGCAAAATTTTTCGTTGAAATAAGTAATAGATAGTTTGTTTAGAATGACTTTAGATAGAAAAGAATAGTAGTTTTTTATTTGATATGTTTCAAATATATTACGAAGTTTTGTTGGTTAATAAATGAATTCTCTGACTTTAGATAAATGAATTCTCTGACTATTTTTGTGGTATCTGTCCCCTATCAGGTTTTGGTTGTATATATGAAAACAATGAAAGTATTAAAAAAATGAAACTTTTTAAATTGGTTGTGCATTAACCGATTTAAAAAATGTACTTTTTAAAATCAGTTCTATGTAGAACCGATTTAAAAGGTTTAATTTTTTAAATCGATTCTGTGTAGAACCGATTTAAAAAGTTCTTTTAAATCGGTTCAATTTACGGTTTAAAATGATAATTTCTTCTATATCAACTGTATATAAATCGATTGTAAAATCGATTTAAAAAGCTATTTTTAACCAATTTAAAAAGCCTTTTCTGTAGTGGTGCTACCTTGGTAAGATTCACTAATGTAAATCCTAATTCATCAGTTTGAACACCAGTGTTACTGTCAATCCACTTACATTTAAAAACAGGCACTCTAAACTTAGTGTAATTAACTTCCCAGATGTCTTCAATAACTCCAAAATAACACATGGATGCCATAAGAGGATTTTTATTTTTTGAACTAAAGAAGTGCATGGACTCAGCCACAACCATAACCTAACTGTTTTGCACGATACTTTTGTCATCCTGTGACTTTGTATAGAAGAAAAACTTGTTGATATCATATCCAATCCAACACATGACATCAAAGTTAGGCCCATATGCAAGCCATTTTAATGTATCATAAGTAGTATCATCATTTCCAACTTGTTCTTTAAACCAGTTTAAGAAAGTCTTGTTATGCTCATTCAAAAACTATTTCTTAGTCATTCAAGATTTATTTTTCTTTACAATGCTATTGTGAGCAGATAAGTTAGGTTGAACATTATCAGTATTATTCAATATATACAAGTGTGCTTGCAACATTTCCTCCCGACACATTAGTTTAACATTTACACCTCGAGTACCCTTACCTATACATCTTCCCTCATAACGAGACTTAGGAAGCCCTACTGTAACACCCTAGAGGGTATTACCGTAACTAGGTCTAGATTTCTAAAAACAAAAAAGAAAGACTTAAAAACATAGAAACATGTTAAAGTGACTCATAAATATAATTAAATAGTATATACGAACAATACAATGAGAAAAATACATGTCTAATACAATTCATCTATCACCCGAAGGTGTCGAATAAAACATAAAGAGGAACACAAGAAAACAATATAATCTAGACTACATCTTTTTGCACATGACTCCAAGCTCCACCTGTATATGTCTTCACTTGTATCCTGAAAAAAAAAAAAAAAAGGGGGAAACTTAAAGGAGTGAGACATAATGTCTCAGTGGGTGCTCTAAGGGTTCTACAGCTAGGTCAAACTCTTCTACTCAAACAACATTCATTACTTATCTCTCATGGCTTTAGCCTCACTAGGCCTCTCATAATTCTCCATACCTATGATCGAGTCTACACCTTTTAACAGTCAATACTCCCTGTTAATTGCTCTCTCATTCTCACAACTATTATATTGGTTTACTATCTCATTCTTAACCTAAGAACTCATCCTCATTATTTATACTTTCTTACCCAAAACCCTTTTTAGAATTTACTTTTCTTCCTTTTAATATTCAAAGCTGTCCTCTAGGGTCAAGTCTAAAGTTACACACATTCTAAAATACTCTTATTTTATTCTTTCTTACTTGTCTTATACCTTTCTATTACGCCATGAGGGAATTCACCCTTTCTCTATCTTATTCACAATTATTATTATCCAACTAGAACCCTCATAACACTATCCTAAGGTCTAGCCTCTCACATATCCTTAAGGTAGCAAACACAATTCCAATTACAAGCATATAATTATTTCACATTCTTCATCTAGTAACTAGACATATACCTCGTTTTGTTTTATCAAACAGGAACAACACACGTGCAGGATATGATCACATGTCTACAACTTTAACATTTCATCACAAGGCACAATTACATTCTTACATAAAATTCACATAAATAGGGTTACATAGAATTCACATAATTACAACATAGCACACTCTAACATATCACACTATAACAAGATACATATGCGTGCTATGTTCCTAAACCACTACTCATGCACATGTGGTACCAACCTAAACTTTTCGAAAAGTAGACTAGGAGTAAATGCAAACCATAAGAAGCGTCATTGGTACCGATGCCTTCGAATTTCGCACCCTCAACTAGCATGATATCTCCCGGTGACTAGTCAGGGTTACCCAGTTTTACCAGTACGCCCCAGCTTCATGGGATTAGCATGGACCATTGGAGTTTTCCCAACCGGATAACCCCCAAGGCTAAGGTTAGACAACCCATCATGGCTTCCACCAACCAGATTCCTACATACTTTCCTCATCACATAACTCAAATGTTATGATGCATGGTCACAAATAATGCTTACAACTTTTTATAAACTTTTATCATGAAACATTGACACAATTTCATATCACACTCAGTTTCTTTCAAGGTAAATAATAATTATACACTATAAACTCAACAAGGCATAAGAAAACAAACAACAATGAGTTAAAAACTGCAAAAAAAATTCAAAAACACAGAACGGAATAGTAAAAGTTGTATTCGCCCAGCAGGACGGAAGTCCCGCCCGGCGGTCCAGCAAACCCGCCCGGCGGGTCCGTGTCGAAACCCAACCCGCCCAGCGGGTGTTTCACCCTGCCCAGCGGATCCGCGCGCCTAGCGTCAACACAGAATTCAGTTTTTGAAGAAAAGTCGCCCAGCGGCTATCTAATCCTGTCAGGTGGATCCGAAGTACTAATTTTAATTTATTTTTCCTATTGTCTTTGGGTACTAAATGCTTCAAGATAAATAATTAGATTATTAATCACTCTTCTACATTGATAATTAGTCAATCTAATCTATAATTTCCTTACTCCCTCACAATCCCCTCAAAACCCATCAATTTCCTAAATTTAGGTATAAGGAGGGAAAAGATAAATAGATGAACAAGAACAAGGAAGGACACGGGGGAGAGCACTCACCTTTATGGACATGCAAAGTTGAGTTCTAGGGTTTGCGTTCTCTGGTTTCTATTCCTCCTTCTTCTCTTCCTCTTCTTCTTCCCTTTTCTCCTAATTCTCTTTAGCTTTTTTCTTTTTCTATTTTGTGACGGCTAAACCTAAATGTCCTTCTCTATTCCATTCTTATAACATGTGGGTAAGTATGTAGCTTAGTGGGCTTTAGTCCCCTATTGGATTCTAGATGCTCTTTTGAATTCTATGATAATATGCCTACTAATTCCTAATGCTAAGGTGTTAATAACAATAACACTAATAATAACAATAATAATAATATAACAACAACACCATAACAAAGAATTAATAATAATAACAACAATAACAACAACAATAAATATAATAACAACAACACAATACAATAATAATAATAATAGCAATAACAACAACAATAAATATAATAATGATAAGAACAATAATAAGAATAATAAGTAATCTAATAACAATAACTCTTAAAACGTCTTTTGTCTAATAACACATGGGAAGGGTCCTACTAAGAGCTACCTCGTGGTTTATTTCTAGTACTTGAAATTTGGGGTGTTACACCTACAACTTCCACTAATGACAAGTACTCTAAACAAAACTCAATGGTTTCTTTTGCAATGTACCTTTAACAATAGATGCTTCTGGACAATATACATATTCTTCATGTACACTTTCAAGATCTTCATGTATCATTCAACATTTACCTTAAATAAATGGGGCCATACATCCTAGTCTTTTTCTCTCTCACTAGATGCACTATTAAGTGAACCATAATGTCAAAAAATGAAGGAGAAAAATACATTTCCAACTGGCACAAGATAATAGCAATTTCATTTTCAAACTCATCCAACTTTTGAATGTCAATGACTTTGTTATCTATAGCATTGAAGAATAAGCACAAACATGTTATAGCATGTCTAACATTTTTAGGCAATGTCACTAATAGCCATTGATAGGAGTTGTTGCATCAAGATGTGACAATCACAAGACTTTCAGCCAACTAATTTGAGATCTTTTATTGACACAAGGCTCTTGACATTTGAAAAGCACCTTTGTGGCACTTTCAAGGCTTGTAGACACTTACAGAAACTTGTTTTCTCTTCTCTTGACAATGTATGACATGCTGGGGGCAAATATGTCTGTTTACTTATTGACTGCGGACCTAATTGTAGGCATATACCCATCTCAACCAAATCTTGATTACATTATCACAAACATTTTTCTCAACATGCATGACATTTATACAATGTCTAACATCCAGATTGCACCAGTATGGAAGATCAAAGAATATCGACCTCTTCTTCCACATATTCTTCTCAGTAACCTTCTTTCGGGTCTTTCCAAAGTCAACATTGATGCCTCTCACCCGTTCATAAACTTGCTCACCAGTCAAAACAGGTGGTGTAATACTATCCTCCTGACATCCATCAAAAGCTTTTTTTAGTCTATGATATAGATGATTAAGCCTGAGAAATTTTTTATGCACATTGTAAATTGTCTTCTTTACATGTTTCAATTTTAGATAGCATGTGTCTTCTTCACAGATAGGGCATGCGTTATGCTCCTTAACACTATAACCGCTCAAGTTCCCATATGTTGAAAAGTCATTAATGGTACAAAATAACATTGCACACAACATGAAATTTTGATGGTGATACCCTTCATACACATCAACATCTTCATCCCACAACATTTTCAAACATTCAATCAAGGTACATAGGTAAACATTTATATCATTTCTTGGTTGTCTTGAGCCCGAAATCATCATAGATAACATAACATATTTTCACTTCATGCATAACCAACAGAAAGTATCGTACACATGTGCTCGCTGAAAAGGCTCTGGTCCAATATCACAAATCATGTCTTCTAATCGATCATCCATAACTATATCAACTTACTATGTTTGGGACACACTTGGCATGTCTAACAATTCACCATGTAGTCGTCTCTCATTCAAACAATTAATACAAGGACAATAGAAGAACCCACCACTATTAGGAAGATTTCTTTTAGCAAATTCGATAAACTTTTCCACTCCATTCTCATACTCATCATTTGTGTGTCTAGAATTAATCTAACTACGACCCATAACTTCCTTTTGTGATACACAAAACATATCTTCATGCATGTAAATCTCACTTTTTTATACAAGGTGTGGCCTTATCCCATTAAGAAAGACATTTTTTAAACTTGATTAATATGTACAGGTTTAGTCTCATATCTTAAATTTGACAAAATTTTGACAACATTTCGCATTGGTCTCCAAGTACACAAAATGAAAATGGCGACATCAAATTCACCACAATCAAGTATGCACTCAGAGACACAATACGAAATGCATTAAATCGAAATTTCATCAAATTTAAGATGAGACTTAACCTCTACATATTAGTTAAGTATAAAAAAAAATGAATCTTCCAAAATTGTTCAATCGAACAATTTAAGATTCAATATAACAATTAGTACTTTAATCATTATACTGAATCTCAAACAGGAAACTAAGGTTCAGTCGTAATGTCTAAATTGAATGAAAAACAACACAATTAAACACACAAGCTAATGTATACAATTCGTATAGAAAATTTGGTAGAGTTTCTTCTGTATTTAGGTACTTTCCCATATGCCTGTTTATAGGTATTAAATCACAATATCAAAGGTTAACTTGTCAGACAATCCAATCCACAACAAATTTCAAATTTTCATTCAGTGAGCACATTAACATTAACATCTTCCTAAACAATTCAATTCATCTTCCTAAACAATTCAATTCATTCATTGAGTACATTAACATAAACAATTCAATGAGCACATTCCAATCCTTAACAACCTTTTTAGCAACCATAAATAGAAATAGCAAGACAAATTTCTTAAAAATTCAAGCACATTAACATTTAGTGAGTGCAAAGAATACATATTCACAAACAATGCCAAAAATGAGCAAAGCAAAACTTACCTTAATGTGATCCTATTTTAGTTTTATAATAACCATAACACCTAATTCACAAAACTCGATTAAAGGACAACCTGCCTACAGATAAAGAGCTAGTTAGATTAGCATAATTTAGTAGTTAATTAACATTGTCACTATCTCAACTTAGACACTCATACTCAAGGGTTCACAATTATCATAAAAATCTAGTAGAATTTCCTTTGTTTTTGGCGCTATCCATCATACCTCACTAAGGGTATGTTCAAAAATAGACAAAGGTATGATTTATCAATCAATATTCAACATTATTCTCATCTTTACTCAAACTCAATTTATATCATATAGGCTCTCATGGTCTATCCATAAGTATTCCTCAACTCATAATACATCATTGCATTCATACACAAGTTCGCATTGTCTCAACAACATATCCATTCATGCTTATCCAAACAATTAAGATAAAGTGAAAGAAGTTTATTTAATACTTCCATTATGATATTGAAATCAACTAATGGTATTATATCCATACACTAGTCTTTTAGAGACAACACTTAAATCTAAGTTCCAAACTAGAAACTAGTAGGCAAGAGACTTAACCATTTCAATTCACTCTACCTAATATCTAACTTTAGTTATAAGATAATGAAAATTAGATATAAACTTCTTAATCCTTAGCTATCTTAATCACCTAAGTTCACCACTAATTTAGGACATTATCATCTATTTGCCTTATATTTAGTTGTCTAATACCTCTTCATATTTTTTTCTCTCATTCTACCCCAACTAATACCTTCCTTTAGTTCATTAAAAGCTATTAAAATTAATACATGGCAGCTGCACTATACCTAATAAAATCAAACCCTTAAGACTCTAAATTCACCCAAATTGTTCCATTTCACTACCTATAACTTGGTGGTAACCATTAGCAAGCTTTTATACATCATTTAAACACTTAAAATTGTCAAAATATGATACTGAAATTATCCAAGATAGCATATAAACAAAAATCGCAACAATGACAAGCACATAAACAAAAATTACAACAATGGAGTAAGGAGGAGCTTAAACCTGTGCAATGTAAACAAGCTTCAAAGTGGGCGAGTTTGATGTGGTGAAGCTAAGTGAAGTGGTGAAACAATGGAGGGAGATGGAGCTTCCAGCTTCGAGGAGCAAGATGGAGCTTCGAAGAGGGAAACAGCGTAGTGAGTTCCTAAAAGGCCAAGGGAAATGGCGTAGGGAATATGGGTGAGAGGTTCAAAGTAGAAGAAGGGGCTAGTTCGACGAGCTTCGAAGAGCTTTATGTTAGGTCAAAGTAGAAGAATGGGGTTTAAAAATAATAAATTTTAAATTTGGGGGTAGAAACGACTTAAAAACTACTTTTTAAATTGGTTCAACAAAGAACCAATTTAAAAGGTAAGTTTTTAAATCGGTTCAAGTAGAATCAAGTTAAAAAATTGGTTAAAAAATTTGAATCTAAAGCCCATGTACATGTTTTTAAATCAGTTCATTGTGAACTATGCTAAAAAAGTTGTAAAAATTTTCAAAACTATCATCGGGTACATGTGTTTAAATCAGTTCATTGTGAACTGTGCTAAAAAAGTTGTAAAAATTTTCAAAACTATCATCGGGTACATGTTTTTAAATCGGTTCCCTTAGAACCGAATTAAAAAAGTTCTACAAAATTTCAAAACTATCATCGCGTCCATCTTTTAAATCAGTTCAGTAGAAGTTGATTTAAAATCTTGTTCTAGAAAACGAATTTTGTAATAGTGTGCCTCTTTCTTGACTTTGGTTGCTTAGGCTAGTTTCGTAGATAAGGATTCCTTTTGGAGATAATCTGTTAAAGGTGTCATCCACGAGTGTTATTATCTATGTTGTTGATTGTTTCTTTCTTTTCAATGCTTAGATGGCTAATATAGTCTCTTGGATTACTGACTGATTATTGTTTGGTTTTTTGGTGATAGCCAATTTTGGTAGTAAATCAACTTTGGAATTTTGCTCCCTTGGGACAAATACTATCTTAAAGGCCACGAAAGTTTCAGGCATTTTTTTTTACTTTTTCCTAATACTTTATCAATTGTGGGTCCTTTGCTTGATATTCACCATTCACCTGGTCGGTTAGCAACCGAGAATCCCTCTGACTATGAGGTCTTTTACTCTCACTTCTCTTGCAAAAGTCATCCGTGCAATGAGCACCTTGTATTCAACTTGGTTGCTTTTTGCTTTGAATTTGAATCTTAGTGATTAGTCTAGCATTACACCATCGAGTCCTTCTCGTATTACCCCAATTCTACTACCTTTAGGTTTAATGCTTCATCGATAAACAAGATCCATTCTTAATTAGTTTCTCTTAATGCATTGATCCCAACTTTATCATGCAGTAGACAAGTACTTGTGTTTATATAAAGCCCCTAGCTTCATACAACATGCCAAACTCTAATAACTCAATTGACCAGTTAACCATTTGTCTTGCTAAGTCAGGCTTCCTTAGGACTTGCATAATAGATAGATTTGACTTTAGGATTATTTGGTAGCTCTGAACATATGGTTGGAGTTTCCTTGTCGTGGTCATTTATGTGAAAGTTGTTTTCTCTATCTTTTGATACCTCAACTTGGCTCCCTGTAAAACTTTGTACATGAAGTATACAAGTCGCTATTCCTTGTTCACTTCCTAAACTAGAATAGAATTGACAACATCATCAAAGATAGAAAAATATACAAGGAGAAGTGTACCTTCAGTTAGTCTTGTCAAGATATAGGCTCGTTATGAACTTTTTCATCTTCCAAAAAGCGACTTCATACTGGGTCATCCATTAGAATCTTTTGCTATTTCTTAAGCACCAAAAAAATGGGAGGGCCTTTTCAGCAAATTTAGAGAGAAAACGTGCTAGGAATGCTATTTTACTGCTCAATTGCTGCATTTTTTAAACATTGGTCAAGCTCCTCATCTCCAACACTCTACATTTTGTTGGGTTTGCCTATATTCCTCTCCTACTTAGCATGAAACCCAAAAATTTTCTAACTTGCACCCCAAATGAATATTTTTTTTAAGTTTAATTTTAGCTCGTATTTTCTTAGTGTATCAAATATATCTAATATGTAGTGCATCATCATGTGTCTCCTCTTTCTCTGACTTGACTACCATGTCATCAACATACACCTCAAAGTTTTTCCCAACTTCCCCCTGAACACTAAACCCATCAATCTCTGGTAAGTCATTCATGCATTTTTTAGGTCAAACAGCATGACTTGGTAATAGAAGTTTTCAATCTTCATCATAGACATCATTTTCTCCTTGTAACACCCTAAAGGGCATTACCGTAACTAAGTCTAAATTTTAAAAAAAAAACAAACTTAAAAATGTAGAAACAACATACAAATGCTACTCATAAATATAATTAAATATTATATACGAACAATACAATAAAAAAAAAATACATGCCAAATATAACTCATCTATCACTCGAGGTATTGTACAAAATATAAAGAAGAATACAAAAACATAATGTAAACTAGACTACATTTTCTTGCACATGACTCCAAGCTCCATCTACGCATGTCTTCACCTGTATCCTGAAAAAGGGAAAACTTAAAGGAATGAGACATAATGTCTCAGTGAGTGCTCTAAGGACTCTATAGTTAGGTTAGACTTTTCTATTCGAACAACCCTCATCATTTATCTTTTATGACTTTAAACTCACTAGGTCTCTCATAATTCACCATACTTATAGTCTAGTCTACACCTTTTAATTTTCAATACTTTCTGTGTTAACTACTCTCTCATCTCCTGACTGTTATATTAGTTTACTATCTCATTCTCAACCTAAGAACTCTTTCTTACCTAAAATGCTCTGTAGTATTTAAACCCTTTATGTTTAGATTTTATTTTTCTTTCTTTTAATATTTAAGGTTGTTCTCTATGGGTCAAGTCTAAGGTCACAGACATTCTAAAATGCTTTTGACCCTCCCTTAACACTCATCTTAATACCGTCATTTTGTTCTCTCTTACTTGTCTTATACCTTTCTATTACGCTGTGTAGGAATTCACTCTTTCTTTACCTCATTCACAACTATTATTATCCAACTAGGACCCTCACAACACTATCCTAGGGCCTACCCTCTCACTTATCCTTGAGGTAGCAAACACAATTTTAATTACAAGCATACATTTATTTCACATCTTTTGCCTAGGAACTAGACATACTCATCATGTTGTTCCATCAAGCAAGCATGACATACATGCATAACATGAGTACATATACATAATCTTGACAATTTATCACAATACACAATCACGTTTTCACACATGTACACATTACATCATTCGCTTATGAACAAGGGCACATAGAATTCACATAATTACAACGTAGCACACTTCAACACATCACACTACAACAAGATACATATGTGTGCTATGTTCCTAAACCACTACTCATGCACATGTGGTACCAACCTAAACTTTTCAGAAAGTAAACTAGGAGTAAATGCAGGCCATAAGAAGCGTCATCGGTACCGATGCCTTCAGCTTTTGCACCCTCAACTAGCATGATATCCCCCGGTAACTAGTCAGGGTTACCCAGTTTTTCCAGTACGCCCCGGCTCCATGGGATCAGCATGGACCATTGGAGTTTTCCCAACCGAATAACCCCCAAGGCTAAGGTTAAACAACCCATCACGGCCTCCACCAACCAGATTCCTACATACTTTCCTCATCACATAACTCAAATGTTATGATGCATGGTTACATATAATGCTTACAACTTTCATAGACTTTTATCATGAATCATAGGCACAATTTCATATCACACTCATATTTTTAAGGCAAATAACAACCATACAATATAAGCTCAACAAAACATAAAAAAACAAATAACAATGAGTTAAACACTGCTAAAAGGAGTTCACAAACACAAGGAACGTAATAGCAAAAGTCATATCCGCCCAGCGGTCCACCGAACCCGCCCAGCGAGTTCGCACCGAAACCCAACTCGCCCAGCGGGTAGCGCACCCCGCCCAGCAGGTCCGCGTCAAGACCCAACCTGCCCAATGGGTGTTTCACCCCACCCAGCGGGTCTGCACGCCCAGCACCAAGGCAAAATCCAGTGTTTGAAGAAAAGTCGCCAAAAGACTATCTAATCTATGAATTCCTTACTTTCTCACAATTCCTTCAAAACCCATCAAATCCCTAATCTTACGCATAAGGAGGGGAAAAGGTAAATAGATGAAAAATAACAACATAAAAGAAAAGGAAGAATATGGGGGAGAGCACTCACCTTTGTGGACGTGCAAAGTTGAGTTCTAGGGTTTGGATTCTCCGGTTTCTATTCTTCCTCCTTCTCTTCCTCTTCTTCTTCCCTTCTTTTCCTCATTCTCTCTAACTTTTGTCTTCTTCTATTTTGTGACGACTAAACCTAACCCTCCTTCTTTATTCCCTTCTTATAACATGTAGGTGAGTATGTAGCTTAGTGGGCTTTAGTCCTCTATTGGGCCCTAGATGCTCTTTTGGGTTGTATGATAATATTTCTACTAATTTATAATACTAAGGTATTAATAAGAATAATAAGAATAAGAATAAGAATAATAATAACAACAACAATAATAATAATAACAATAAATATAATAACAACAACACAACACAATAATAATAATAATAATAATAATAATAATAATAGGAAATATAATAACAATAATTCTTAAGACATCTTTTGTCTAATAACATATGAGAAGGGTTCTACTAAGAGCTACCTCGTGGTTTATTTCTAGTACTTGAAATTTGGGGTGTTACACTCCTCGTCTAAAATGTGCATCTATATTTGATTGAAGACAAATAAGCGTCCACAAAGCTTAGTAGGTCTTATCTCGAGGCTCCATCCACTAGTTGATCTATGCTCGGCAAAGGATAAGAATCTTTGAGGCAAGCCTTGTTTAGATCAATATAATTTGTACACATCTGATATTTCCCACTACTCTTTTTCACTATTACCACGTTTACCAACCATGTGGGTATTCTTTTTCATGCACAAATTCTCCTATATGTGGAATCTGGATAGAAACTTGTCCACTTTGACCGTTGACAATTGCACTACAGATGATGCTTATAATTGAACACATTCTAGATAAGATTTTACCTAGGTCTTTTATTTTGGGTGGCCAACTATTTCATATGCGTTGTTGTGCTCATATGCTGAATCTAATTATGAAAGATGGTTTCTTAATAATCTCTAATACCACTAAAAAGATTAGAGAAAATGTTCATTTTTGGATAGCAACACCTAAAAGATAGGATAAATTATAGAGACGTGTGGTCAAGTAAACATTCTATTTAGTAAAAAGTTGGTTCTTGATTACAAAACTAGGTGGAATTCTATATTTTTAGTGCTTCAAGTTGCCATACAATACAAAAATGTGTTTGATTGATTGTCGTAGTGGGAGAACCAATATAAAGCTTTGCCTAGTGAAGATGAGTGGAAGATGGCAAATGAAAATTTTCAAAAGTTGAAGTTGTTTTATGATGTGACATTCTTATTTTTTGGTACTTTGTATCCAACTACAAATATTTTTTTCCAAAAATATGTGAAATTAAGTTGGCTTTGATTGAATGGCTTGGTTGTCCTAGTTCTGTTATCCATCAAATGGCTGCAAGCATGATTGCTAAATTTGACAAGTATTGGGATGTGATCAATGGGGTGATGGCTGTAGGTACTGTGTTGGACCCCAAGTACAAATTTGACTTGTTAGATTACTTTTTCCCTCAAATTTATGGAGAGGATTCTGATTCTAAAATTGAAAGAGCAAAAAGTATTTGTCAGGATTTGATAAGAGAGTATGGCATGAAAATCAAGGGTAAGGAGTTAGTTTCTTCATCTCTTAGTTCAAACCCCAATATAGTAGATGTGGGTGTCATTGGAAAAAAAGAAAGTTGGAAATCAAATTTTGCAACACATAAGAGTGCCAAGAGAAATGATGCATCAAATTTTAAGTCAGAATTTGATTGTTATTTAGAGTAGGCAACACTTCCTGATTCAGATGAACAATTTGATATCTTAGCTTGGTGGAAGACTAATGGGTTAAAATACCCAATCTGGCATATTCTTGCAGGAGATTTTCTAGCATTTCCCATCTCAATTGTTGCTTTTGAGTCTCCATTTAGTACTAGTGGTCAATTTCGTACTCCACATCGTAGTAAATTACTTCCAAATACTTTAAAGGCATTGATGTGTGTTCAAGACTGGCTATAGACTGACATCGGAGGTAACGAAATTAACATCTTTAATTAGATATCTATATTGATTCATTGTTATAAATTTTTGATGAACTTATTTTTATTTTTATTTTGTCAGGCTTTCGAAAATTACAATTGGACGACATGCAACTTAATTCAATATTAGAAGATATGGACGTTGATGATGTTAGTAATTTTCTTAATATTTCATTCCAAACAAAATAATATCAATTATTAGTAGTTTTTATTTGATTTTTTGTTTCCGGAATCAAGTGGCCAAAGTGAGGTTGTTGATGTGGGCACAAGCAACAATTAAAGAACTTTTAATTCTTAACATGTTTTAAGCATGCTCTAGAATTGTGTTGAGTCACTACTGCATAAAACACTTTTTAAATCGGTTAAAAAAGGCTTTTTAAATTGGTTTTACAAAACCAATTTGGATACAACCGATATAGAAAGTATTATCATTCTAAATTGTAAGTTGAACCGATTTAAAAAGTGTAGCTTTTTAAATCGGTTCTAGCCATAACCAATTTAAACAATAAACTTTTTAAATTGGTTAATGCACAATTGATTTAAAAAGTGTCATTTTTTTAAAAATAATTTGACAGTTTTGATTCATACAACCAAACCCTATTATTATGAAACAGATACCACAAAAATAGACAGTACATCAACATATTCATTTATAACTTACATTAACCAACAAAACTTCATAATATACTTTGAAACAGATAAAATAAAAAACTACAATTCTTTTGTCTATCTAAAGACATTCTAAACAAACTATCTATTACTTATTTGCTTAAGTTGTAGTTGTCTCTCATTCAAACAATTAACGTAAGGACAGTAAAAGTACCCACCACTATCAGGAAGATTTCTTTTAGCAAATTGGATAAACTCTTCTACTCCATTCTGATACTCATCAATTGTGCGTCTAGAATTAATCCAACTACGATCCATAACTTCCTTCTGTGATCCACAAACCATATCTTAATGCATGTAAATCTCACTTTTTGATGCAAGGTGTGGCCCTATCCGATTCAGAAAGCAATTTTTTTAAACTTGATTAATACGTACAGGTTTAGTCTGATATGTTAAATTTGACAAAATTTTGGCAGCATTTCACATTGGTCTCCAAGTACACGAAATGAAAGTGGTGACATCAAGTTCACCACAATCAAGTATGCACCCAGAGACATAACACAAAATGCACTAAACCGAAAGTTAATCAAATTTAAGATAAGACTTAACCACTACGTATTAATCAAGTATAAAAAAATTAATCTTTCCAGACTGTCCAACCAAACAATTCAAGATTCAATACAACAATTAGTACTTTAATCATTTTATTGAATCTCAAACAAGAAACTAAGGTTCACTCGTAATGTATAAATTGAATGATAAACAACACAAACACACAAGTTAAAGCATATAATTCCTATAGAAATTTTGGCAGAGTTTCTTCTGTATTCTGGTACTTTTCCATATACCTGTTTACATCATTTTAAATCATAATACCAAAGCTTAATTAACCTATCAAACAATTCAATCCACAACAAATTTCAAATTTTCATTCATTCAGCACATTAACATTAGCATTTCTAAACAATCAAAGGTGCATATCATTGAGAAAATTAACATAAATAATTCAATGAGCACAATCCAATCCACAACAACCTATTTAGCAACCATAAATAGATAAATACCAACACCCATTTCTTAAAAATACATGTAAACTAACATTCAGTGAGCACATAGAATATATATTCACAAACAATATTTAAAACGAGCAAATCAAAACATACCTTAATGTGATCCTATTTTATCTTTATAATAATCGTAACACCCAACTCCCTAAACACAATTAAAGGACAACCTGCCTAAATGAAAAAAGTCAATTAGATTAGCATAATAAAGTAGTTAATTGACTATATCACTATCTCAACCTAGATACTCATACTTAAGGGTTACAATTAATTCTCATAAAAATCCAGGAAAATTTCCTCTATTTTTTAGGCACTTTCCATTATGATATTGCAATCAACCAATGATATTATACTCAAACACTGCTCTTTTAGAGATAACACTTAAATCTAAGTTCCAAAATATAATTAAGTAGGCAAGGCTCAAATGCATTTTTAATGAAATAATGAAATATGACATTAATCCTTACTATGTATAAATAATTCAAGCAAGGCTCAAATACACTTTTAATCCCTATGTATATGAACTTAATTCTTACTCCCAATAAAACTTAAATAGCACAACTTGTCTAAATTATCAGTAATTGTTTTGTTATCTAATCTAATTCAAAACCTCAAGGACCTAAAAAAAATTGACAAGAATACTAAAAAGGATGACATGCAAAAAATAGAATGACATGCAAAATAGAATAACACTATCCACTCCAAAATTCATATAACACACTCCAAAATTCCGACTCCTAATTTGCATAACACACTCCAAAATCAACAATCCCAAATGACATGCAAAATCGATGGAAAACAAGCTTGGTTCGTGAATAGTGCACTCACAATAATGGCAGCCTCTATAAGCTTCTAAGCTCCAACAATGGTAGTCAATGTGCACTCACGAGCTTCCAAGCTCCAACAATGGCAGTCTACGCGTTTTCACGAACAACAACTAGAGATTTAAGCTTGAGCATGCAATGGAGCAACACGAGCAACAACACGAAATTTAAACCCATGCAATGGAGCAACACGAGCTTCGAGCAACAATGCACACCTCCCAAGTTACCAATGGAGTAATGAGGCTGAGCTTGAGCAACGCAGTGGAGCAACCAACGAGCAGCTTGAGCTTTCACGAGCTACCCAACAGCGTTCAAAAACACAAGCTTTCATGAGCTACCCAACGCGCGTTCAAAAACACGAGCTTTCACAAGCTAACCAACACATTCAAAAATGCAATGTGTTCAAAGACGTGGAACGACTTAAGGATGGAGATTGGAGGAAGGGAAATTGCTTAAGGAAGAGTTGTGACCACTAAAAATAGAGCAATGGAGGAGCTTTTTATAGAGGAAAGGTGTAGAGTTATGAAGAACACTAAGAAATGAGTTCGCACAACTGAGCGAAAGAAGGGAAAAGAATAGAGTTTTTAAATCGATTTTAATATAACTAGTTTAAAAAACTTGATATATTAACTCGGTTAGTCATAAACCGAGTTTGAACCAAGATTGTTTTTAAACCAGTTCTCCTGAACCGAGTTAGAAATGTTGCACAACACTGCCTTTTAAACCACGGGAATAGGTTTTTAAATCGGTTCTTGGTGTAACCGAGCTAAAAAAGTTGCATAAATTTGCAAAAATGCTACCGTGTTGATATATTAACTCAGTTATAAACCGAGTTTAAACCGAGGTTGTTTTTAAATTGGTTCTCTTGAATTGGGTTAGAAACGTTGCGTGACATTGCCTTTTAAACCGAGAATAGGTTTTTAAACCGGTTCTTAGTGTAACAGAGCTAAAAAAGTTGCATAAATTTGCAAAAATGCCACCGCATTGATATATTAACTGAGTTGGTTATAAACCAAGTTTAAACTGAGGTTGTTTTTAAATCAGTTCTCCTGAACCGAGTTAGAAACGTTGCACAACATTACCTTTTGAACCGAGAATAGGTTTATAAACCAATTATTGGTGTAACTGAGCTAAAAAAGTTGCATAAATTTGAAAAATGCCACCGCATTGATATATTAACTCGATTGGTTATAAATCGACTTAAAATGCTCCTCTAAAAAACTATTTTTGCACTAGTACAACTTTTTAAATTGGTTGTGATAGAACTGATTTAAAATCACTTTTAAAATTAGTTCAATCACAAACCAGTTTAAAAGAAGCTTTTTATATCGGTTCTACTGGAACTGGTTTAAAAAGTCACCCATTTTTAAAATCGGTTCTTCTAGAACCTATTTAAAAAAGTCATAAAAAAAATTTACGCACTGCCATTAAGATTGATTAGTGGAAAACCAATTTAAAAAGTTAATAAAATATTTTTAAAATTAACTTTTTAGCTCAGTTATACATATACCGGTTTTAAAAAATTCATTAAAATTGCAAAATTGTCACTGTGTCTTGGTTTTAACTCGGCTTATTAACAATCGAGTTAAAATCCTACTCTAAAAAGCTTTTTTTGTAGTAGTGAGTGTGATTTTAGAGAATTTTGTAGTTTTATTTGGACTTATATGAAATTGAAGTATTTTAGTTTATTAACTTTTATTTAGACTTATGAGAATGAAGTATTGTACCTTATTAACTTTGGTTTTGACTTATGGGATTCAATTTAGTTTATTGACTTTTGTTTAGATTTATGAGATTGAAGTATTTTACCATTTAAATTTAGTTTATGTATTGAAGTATTTTAATCATTATAATTATGTAGAATATATGAATAATTTTAGTTTTCTAGCCTTTAAATTATTTTTTAAAAATTGTCAAGAATAATTAAGAATTATGGTTAAAATGGTTTTTTAAAATTTTATAAGCTTTTTTTTTTTAAATATTTGCGAATACTCGCGGATATTAAAAAAATCCGTGGGTACCTGTGCAGGTATGGGGCAGATATTTATCCAGTGGGACGGGTAGCGGAGGACTACTACCCATCCCTATCCCCTCCCTTTGACATCCCTAGTCATCTCTTTTTAGAATTAGGGCCTAGCCCTTGACAATTGTTGATATTTAATGAATTATCTTGCTTTCATCTAGTTTCTACTCTTAATTCTCTTTTCTATTGATTTTATATATGTGAAGCGATTAACAATCTATTTGCATAAACTTAGGTGATTAGGGAAGAACCAAAATGTGAGCTTAAACATTAGAACTATAAGGAAGGAACTTAGGCTTTGAATCACGAAAGTAGGTTTAATCCTTCGAGGGTTCAATGAATTAACAAGAAACTTAACAAGTTTAATTGAATATAGCTACCACGAAAGTAAGAGTTAATTCAATTAAATACTTCTCTATATCTCGAAAGGGAACAAAAGTTACCTTAGGTTAATTCACCCTCAAAGAGAAACCATAAAAACGTTAACATAAAGAGATCAAATCAACAGGAAATCATGGTGTGAACCTCCAATCCTATAAACCTTCTCATCATTAATGTCATCCAATTAAAATCCTTGCTTTATCTTTATCCTTATCTTTATCTTTTATTTAATCTTGTTCTTAATAAGGATCAATCTCTAAAAATCTACAAAAATCCTCTAAATATTTTCTCTAGTATAATTCTAATTAAATAACGATGATTACTAAATCAAACACGTGGTCCCTGAGAGAAGAACAATATTTATTATTAGGCAATACCGTACACTTGTGGCAACGTATCACCCACCAACAAGGTTCTCACATTGCCAACAAGATTCAAACTCACTTTTTTATAGGATATGAACTCAATCTTACCAACTAGAACAACTTTTGTTGGCATCCATGATACAATATGTTCAATTATGTGGGCTCCCTGATTTATCTTGTGTGTGATAGCATTTTTGTGTTTGTATGTATGGAATCCCATGATGCAATGTGGTTAATTATATGGAGTTCCTACTCAATCTTTTGTTGTGTATGGACTCCCCACTAAATAAAGAAATTTCTACTTTATGCTTTTGCTATGGCCATTCTCATGCTTCTGGATCCAACATTTGGGAAGTAATAAAGTTAAATTTGAGGGAGAAAAAATAGGTCAATGATGATCACCTCACTAGATTCATAGCCCGTGAAAGATTAGATAGGATTATGAAATTATTATCCAGTAATAAAATTAGTTTAGTCTAATCCAACTTAAAAATGTACTTTGCTCGCATGGGACACTTCAATAGCTCAACAGAGAACTTGGACCTTATTTGTGAAAGGTAGAGATCTTTCATGTCAAAGGCAATAACAATATAATTTTGATTTACTCTTAATTAAACATTTTTTATGTTATATATATATATATATATATATATATATATAATTAAAGAAGTTTGAATCAAAAAAACATATATAATTTAAGAAAATTGAGACATGTATCGAATTTAAACTCATTCAATTATAATGCCAATGAGATTATAATATTTTCTTTAGCAAGATACTTAAAATTAAAATGTTCAAAATTTAGAAAATAGATAAATACATAATTCTTGCTAATTAATGATATAAACGCCTAGATATACAACTAAAATTTAAATTACAACAACGTTGAATATCCGGCTACCACTTTCATATCTGTGGTTCTCTAATTGGACTTGTTATCGTATTTGCCACATCAATGACAAAGCGATATTTAACATCATTGTTTTTCAGTCTCTCAAAGGCGGTGTTCACGTAGTTCATTGGAATGGCTTCCACATCTGCCGTAATATTGTGCTTTGCTGCAAAATCCATCATCTCTTGCGTCTCTTCCATCCCCCCTCCTGCACTACCAGCAATCATCTTTCTCCCTACATGTCAAAAAGGACATTTTCAATGTTACTGATTTCCCCCCCTATATTATTAACCAATTGTAGAAGGATTGAAGTGTCATAACTACAATTAGAGGGAGACTTACCCAAAAGCAAAGGCATAGCTAATACATCAAGAGGCAAGGCCGGTGCACCCACCAAAATCAACTTTCCACTTGTTTTCAATAAACCAATTAGTGATTGGATAGAGTGATTAGCTGAAACTGTGTCAATAATGGCATCCATTGTGCCCATCGCATCCTAATTCCCAAAGCAGAGAAATTGACTAGTCAGCTGTTGTTCATGTCATGCATTATTTTTGTCTCTTTATTATTTAATTGATAAAATAGATTGAAGTAATTGGTTTAATTTGTTGATTACCTGCAACTGTTGTTGGTCTAGACTAACCAAGAATGCATCGGCACCAAGCTTTTCCAATGCTTCCTCCTTCTTGCTGGGAGATGTACTTATTACAGTGACATGCATATCAAAAGCCTTAGCAAACTTGACAGCCATATGACCTAGGCCTCCCAGACCCACCACACCCAAGTGCAATCCAGGCTGAGCAAGTCCATAATGCTTCATTGGGCTGTATACTGTGATTCCAGCACAAAGCAACGGGGCTGCAGCATCAAGTGGCAGAGATTTTGGGATTAGCACCGCAAAGTTATGATCAACCACTAGCTTATCCGAGTATCCACCTTGGGTTATTGTTCCATCATGGTAGTGTGCACTATAGGTTAAAATCATTTTTGGACAATAAACATAGAAGCCCTTGCTGCAGTTGGAACATGAGCCACACGAACCCACAAGGCCACCCACACCAGCTATGTCACCAACGCTGAATTTTGTGACTCTGCGACCCACCTTTGTCACTTTACCCACAATCTCATGCCTAAACGTAGTCCCAAATCAAAACGAAGGAAAATCTTAGACCTGGTTCAAACTTAAACGTGACATGAAAATATCAAATCCGTAGAGTAAAATAACTGGCCGATTCCTGCATATGGAACTTTTTATGTGGGTAGATTTTGTATTAAAACAGGATCTTTGTTTAAAAAAAGTGTCAAAAATTACTAGCGTAGTAATGTTGTTAAAGTATATGAAATAAAATAGAGTTCTTGATAATTGCACATCAGATTTCATTACATATTTTTATCCAAGAAAAAGTAGTTTAGGAAAAATTATTTTAAAAAGTAGAAATTGATTAAAAGAGATCTTTGTAGAAAAAAGTGTCCAAAAATTAGGATGTGACTCTTTAAAAGTATGCGTGAAATAATAATACTAGTATTATTTATTGATTAGAAAATCGACAATTAATATTATAACATATTCATGAATTATTATACATAGACACATAATATCGATAGTTGTTTTTTTATCAGCAATTAAAATTACTCTTTTTATCCTTAAAAATAATTAGTTGGTCACGTTAAAGGATTGATCAGATGCTAAAAATCTTGTGGGCCGCAAGGCAAAATAAATACTACCCAGGAACCATTGGATAGATGGACATTCCAAAGTCGTTCTTCACCATGTGGAGGTCCGAGTGGTAAATCCCAGAATAGAGTATGTCAAGTGTGATATCATTATCACCATTTGCCCTGTTTTGCTCAAGAAAATAAAAAATTCAGTAGTCGTGAGATATATGGTTTTATTTTGAAGCACATGCAATTTCAAGATTAAGATATATATACCTTCTGGTAAAGTGAAATGGGGAGAGAACTCCCGAAGCGTCTCTAGCTGCCCACCCATAGGTATCAACTTTTTCGTTTTCTTCCCGTGCTAACACGTCCAACATCTTGTAGTTTTGTAAGAAAAGGGATTAATGGAATGAAGGTGTTTTATGAATGAATGAAGAACCAATTGAGGAGTTGACTTAAGGATATATAAAGTTTTAAACACATGCTTATATATAAATGTATGTATTTACGTATCATGGATATCTCTTATTGAGCAAGAAACATGCAATTGGTAGCTAACGCACGCAGTGATGTCACAAGTAGACCAGCGCAGAAGGGTGTGGATTTTATTCATTCCCAGAGCAACAAGTTTTACAAATCGACATCTTATAATCATTCAATGGTTCAAAGGGATAGAAATGATCTTGTTGATGAATGAACTGGCGACGCTTCGGTTTGTATGTTGAAGTAGCTGATAAATATAAAATGACAAAATAGATATGTTTGTATGATATTTTTATATAAATATTAATTTATTTTATTTATAAAAATATATTTTAAGATATTTATAATTTTAGGTTTTTAATTAATTTTAAACTCTTGTAATTTTTTATTTATAAATCAATTATTTTAATTACATTTTTTAGTTTCAATTATTATATTTTTTTCATATTGTGTATTCTATTATTAATCTTATACTATATTTGAAAATATTTTCAATTAAATTTAAAATAAAGTAAAAATAACATATACTTAGGTATACATTATACTTTCATTAGGTTAATTAGTGTAATCGTTAAAACATCTTAAATATAATGTTAAAATAATAGAATAAATAATATAAATAGTGTAATGGTTAAAATAACTAGTATCATAGAAACAAACATTCAAAAAATAATAGAAAAATAAATAAACCTATCATCTATCATTAACAACATCTTGAAGTATAATGTCGAAATAGTAAATAAATATTGTATATAGTAAAATAAATATTGAAATATAATTGTTAAAATAATATTGTAATATAAAAATATCTTAAAAAATAATACAAAAATAAAAAAAATTAACCTATTAACTATCATTATCAATATCTTTAAAATATAATGCTAAATAATAAAATAAATATTGTAAATAGTGTAATGGTTAATATTAAACAATGTAATATAAAAAATATCCAAAAGTAATAGCAAAAATAAAATAAAATAAACCTATAATTTATTATTCCACAATAAATAATAAAATCAATGAAAGAGAATAAATAATAATAAAATATTACCTTATTTAAAAAGGATATAAAAAGAATATTTAATAAATATTTTAGGGTAAAAAAGGAATAAATATAAAAAGCTAGAAGTTAAAAGCTAACATTTTAAAAATGCTACTTGAAGTAGCATCTTAAAAAAACGCTACAAGCTACTAAAATAAGCTTGTTTACTAAACACTACTAAAAAGGTCAAACCAGCTTTTTAGCTAGTAAAAAAAAACTAAAAGCTAGTTGAAATGCCTTACCAAATATAGCCAAAATGTTGTTTTTTAATTCCTTATGCTTTGATAAATGCACCTCAACAATATATGTTATATTTACATATTGTAAAATATTTCAGCTTTAGATAAAAATATAATTATTTTTATATATGTATCATTGAAAAATAAAATCAATATAATATTTTTTGATATTTTATAAGGTATTCCTATAAGCATAATTAAGAAACTATTCTTTGAGTTAGGGATGATGAGCAAGTAAAGTCATTCGCAACAATTTTTGAATTCCTAATGTTGAACGTAAAAGTTTTATAAAGTAAGATTTCACTTCCATTACAATTAGAGACCATTAAGGAGATAATATATTAAAAATAATTAATATATAATGTTTTATTAAAAATTTGTTTTTAAGAATATTTTTAAATTCAAACACACACACACACACACACACACACATATTACACTAACAGTGCATATTAATTAAACTCTTATTTTTGTTTGTATTTCTTACAATATCTTAATTTTTAAAAATATATCAAATATTATATTACTCATTAGAACTTATATTTTAAATTTATTATATATGATATATTGTATCTTTAATATTATGTGATATATTTTAGTTTATATACATAAGTGTGGGTATGGGGCAGGGTGGATACTATAATACCCATACCCGCACCCATTCTCATTAAATTTTGCAGGTAAATCTCCGCCTCCGGCCCCATACCTATTGAGCGAATATTTACCCTACCCATTGTAGATATTTTTTGTGGGTTCCCATAGGGTCTGGATAGAATTGTCATCCATAGAGTTAGGCGAAAGAAAAGAGAAACAACTCGATCAAAAATGCCTGTTAGCATAACGTCTTCAAGTGCAACATTGAGGCAATCATCCTTCCCAGTATGTGGCTGTGGAGATTCAATGCGACTCGACACTTTAAACACTCAAGAAAATCCAAATCGAAGATTCTAGAAATGTTCAAATTAGAATGTGGCTTATTGGGCTTTATTTTGTTTCCTTTGTTTTGAATGTTGAATCTGCATCGTGAATTTCTATTTTTTGTTTGTCTTTGTGAACTTCCATTTTCTATTTGTTGTTGTGATGTTGAATGTGTCGATGAACTTCCTTTTTTAATTTATAATGTTTATTTCCTTTAGTTTGTGATGTTGTTTCTCTTTGTTAGTTTCTGTTGGTTTGTTTCTGTATTGTAACCTTTTTTGAATTTTCGTTTTCCAGAGTAGTCAAAGCTGCAAGCTTTTGTTGTGGGATGATCAGTTGGAAGGCACTAATGGATCTGGAAATGTTCCTTTGTTGTGGTGTGGGTGTTTTTACCATTTTGATGAATATCTATTCAAAGAAAATTGGAAGCTAAAATCAAAATTGCACAATGAGAGGAGGCTACTAAAATTATTGTTGATTTTGTTGTTCATTTCATGGGTTGGATTTGAGATTTTTGTGGTCTATCAAATATAGTAAAGGAAATTTTATGGTTCACATCTCGTGACAAACCATTGCTTAGCTTTTCAATTATTTCTTTAGGGGTTAGCTTCTTTGATGCTATCATTACTCTAACTTTTTTTCCCTCACCATAACAACAAACTAGATTTCCTCATCACAAAATCCATCATCCATACCCAAAGCTCTATCTTCCTCACTATCATCAAAGTAAAGTCCCTTTGTATCATCACTACTGGTAGTATCAAAGTCAATGTCAACAATGCCTTTCCCTTTCTCATTCTCATTTCCCTCACCTTCAACAATGCCTTTTCCCTTCTCATTCTCATTGCTCTGTGTTGGTGTACAAGTGTGAACAATATAACTAAAAAGTCTCACATTAGATAGAGACAAGTATGTTGAATAACATATAAGCGACAAAGACCCATAGACCTGATGCCTTAAGATTTTGGGTTAGATATGGTGTCAAGTTTATTTGTGAAATTAGCTCGTGGCCCATTAATGCAATTCTCCTCGGTATTTACCCCCTTGCATTTCCTAACACCCTCACCTTTTCATTACCATCCTTAGCATTAGCACCCTCTACAATTCAGGGAAGCTTATCTTAAGACCCACCATATGTTTGACATATATATAAGCATCATGCTTATGCTTAAAATAGCTCTTCCTATCTAAATCGGTAATTTCCTCAACATGTTAGGAGCCCTTTATGTACACAATATTTTGGTTATCCCTCCCAAAGACACCCTAATGGTGAAAAACTGTAGCAAAACTCATGGTCCCCTGCACAAACACTATAAAATTCACATATGTCAGTAAATGCACATGCACATGCATGCATTGGTCCCCAAACCCACATCACACTCATATGAACAATAGATGCACATGGCCCCCCCACACCAAAAAACACTTACCTTCACTCGTATGTTCACCCTTGTGCCAACCCACGCTCTCCACGTACAAGTCACTTCACACCAAGCAAAAATAGAAGCTCTCTTCACTGTTCCTTTCGTCACACATTGACAAGGAAATGAAAGGTTGTTGTCTTCACAAAGTCAAGAATGGAAGGAATCTTCTCTTTGGTACAATGATAACCCCATTGGGTTTTTTGATATGACCCTACATTTTCTTGAGCCTTCATTCCTTTTTTTTTTATTTGACACTTATTTTAATTTTAATCACTTAAAAAATTCAATTTTAATTTTAAGTGTAAGCACTTAACAAGTCAGACACTGTCATGTCAACCTCTGTTAGCCACGTCCTTTTTTTTTTAACAAAGGCTTATGGCAGGGGCAGAAAAAGAAACAATCCATGTTTGGGAGTGCCATTCACAAAAAAAATAAAATTGCAAGGAACAAAATCAAACGGTGCTAAATTGTAAGGACAAAAAATATATTTAAGCTAGTAATTGTTATATAGATTAATGAAATTAATTAATACATAAGTTTTTTTGAGTAATTGAGTTATTAATATTTTAAAATTATCCTTTTTGAGAAATCTTTTATAATATTATAAAATTAAATTATTATTTATTTCTTATGTTTGTATATAAGATTTTTTTTTGAAATATATTTATACATGAGTAAAGTAAATAATTTATTACAAATATTTTTATAAGTTTAATTTTTATACACTGTCATATTAAAAAGTTTTACACTATTCACCAATCAGATATCAAAGTAGGTATGATTTTTAAGGTCATTATTGTAAAAGTCAACAAATTTACCATATATGATCATTTGTGATTGAATGACTAAAAACTCTTTACACTATCAGTATATAGACTATTTTCTCTATTTTATTGCATAGCAGTATTAAATTATTTCTTCAATAACATCATAAACAAAATATTTTCTAATTACTCCATATATTGGATAAATACACTTCAACAATATATTTTAGATTGACATTGTAGGATTTATAAGTTTATGATGGAAATATAATTATTTTTACATACATTAAGGAGGTGTCTAGTGCACAAAAAAATTTTCACTGTTGAAAATTATGTTTCTTGGAACTTATATTTTATGGAAATCAAATTTCCTGTGAATGCTATAAATATGTTTAATATGTCTCAAATATTTTTGAGAATAAGAGACATAATTGTATCTTTACATTATAAATTTTTCACCCTTCATGGGAGTCTTGGATTTCTACCCCCTCCCATGAATTTTTTTACTGAAAAACAGTTAAAAAATGATTCACGGGAATATTAGATTCTTAAGAATAATTTTTAAAATTATTATACCAAAAATAGGAATCTAATATATATTTCTAACTTAGATTTCTAGGAAATATAAGAATCTCTCAACTAAACACCTTCTAAAGAGAAATTTTTCAACAAAATATTTTTCAATATTTGATAAACCATTCAGGTAGGGATATAATATTGAACAAATTAAAGTGCCTATCTAAATCATGATGACATTCTAAATTCGTAAAGTGTTGAATATTCTGCTCATTTAAACTACGCGAAGCCATTTCTTGAAACTAATGTAAGTATCACTGCATGATGGTCAATCACATGGAAATTATTTAAGATGTGTTAATTGTTACATTAATACTAATTTTTTCACTTCCATATTTTACATTAGCATTATACAATATTTTACATTAATACAGTTCAATTTTTTGATTATATTTGGGCTAATTATTATATGCTAAAAAAGTGTTATATATATATATATATATATATAGTTAAAAGTAATAATATGTGACTCGGGTTTTTCATTTCATGATGAGAAAGGAAGTAAAATTCAAGAGTTTGAACTTTGAAGGATTCAAGCTGATTCACAAACTATATAAAGGGGGTGTCTTTTTTGGTCTGATACAATTTATTTTAAAAATATAAATATTTTTATTCTTTAAGAAAGTTATTAAACAATTTTTTTTTTTAAATTCATCTTACACAAACATGCACAATGTTATGCAAGTAACTTCATTATGGTTAAAAATATGATTATTCATCTTAAACAAACAAGCACACTGATAACATAACAATCATTTTATTTTTTGCCTACAATAAATTTTATATGTTAATTGGTTTTCAATAATTGATAAATTAATCAAATCAAATATTACGTTAAATCAAATCACACTAATAATCAATGAAGGATGCTGAATCGTAAAACATAATATCAACGTTTATTATTTAATAGATATTTGATGAAATGCTGCGGCTTTCGATTAATCATCGTATAAAAATGTACACAATTAAGTAGGAAAATTTTATGTAATTAATCAATTCAGTATAACATTTATTATATCATAAATATTTTATTAAATATTTTCCCTAAATTAATTACGGCAATTAAAAAATTAAATAACTGAGTATATAAGTAAATAAATTTTATGTAATTACTCAATTAAATATATAATTTAGCATTTGCCTAAATATTTTAGGTAGATATAATCAATTTATTGATTGTTAAAAAATCAATTTATTAACTTGCATAATATTATTTACTCATCAATTATTTAAAATTTATTATTATAGATTATTTTAAACAAAATATCCTACATAATATAATATATAAAATATATATTTTAAGCAATAAGTGACATAACATCACCATTATTTTTTTTCTCCAAAATTATCTTATATTATAAGATTATTCTTATTTTTAATTTATTATTTGTTACATAAACCTTACTCAATACAATGCATGCATATATAATTGTTAGGGACTGTTGAATTGCACTTGAATTTCCTTCTCATTTTCCATTCAATATAAATTTTATTGTTAGAGAATTTGGGGGATAGTATCAACGTCAGATTACATGCGGAAAAAAAAAAATTGCTTCTATGGCTTTTATTTTAAGAAGGTATCGATACTTTTTATATTGAAACAATAAAAAATAATTATTTATACATTAAAATCACATCATAAATAAGTTAGAATTTAATTTTAATAGTATTTTAAATTTTATAATTGCAAAAAAAATTATCAATCTAGATTTATTTCAATTTTTAAAAATTCAATATTAAAATTGAAAAATATACAAGTGTAAATTAAATAGACAATAAAAGCAATCTTAGAAATAATTTAACAATTAAAAAATAATAAGATCCTAAACACTAAGTTATATTAAATTTCATGTCATTATGTATTTATTATTTATTATTTTACTCAAAAAAAATACTGGTACCCATTAAAATATACACCGTAGAATTTACCAAAAAAATGTGTTATTCAAGACATGATATAACAAAAATACATAATATAGATCGAAGTCGGGAACTCCTTGAGAAGTGATAGGGTTGAAAGTTATCACATTTCCCCTTTGTTATCTAGTCTCTCTCTCTCTCTCTCTCATTATTTTTGAGAATGGAAAACTGGAATGTTATTGCAACAATAAATTAGACTTCAGTACATCATCAGTTGCAACTATTTATGAGCTTGGTTTCAGTGTGTTTCCAATGTCAATCACAAATCGATATTTAACATTTGCTTTAAGGAGGCGGTCCATTGCTGTGTTGACATTTCTTGGGTCTCCTTTAAGCCTCCAATGAAACTGCCAGCTATGTCTATATATATATTTATGTGTACTTAAGTTAGCATCAAAGTTTAATTTTAACTTGTTTTTTTCTTTATTAGACGGGACCTAAGCCCAAAAGAAAACTACAAAGGAAAAAAACGAGAGGATGGGACCCCTAAAACATTAGAAAACAACAAATGTCTGTGTCTCAAGTGAAATATTTGCATACATCTGCATGATTTTGCACTAAAGACTACCTAAACCATCTGTATGAAGCATCACATTCTTCTTGTGCTCTGCATTCTATACAGGGAAGGGCAATACTTTTCACACGCTTACCCACAAGTAAAGGAAAGACTGGTAGCTCCAGAGGCTTCTCTGGTGCACCGACCATTACAAGTTTTCCGGGAGACTTGAGTAAACCAATGAGAGGTAAAAGAGGATGAATAACAGAAACTCTGTCAATAATACCATCCAAAGTGCCTATTGCAGCCTACAAAATGATCAACATTAGTTAATTGAGAGAAATGGTGCATTTCCACAATCCAAATATGTGGCATATATGTACCTGCATCTTATCTTAGTCACGGCTTAGTAGAAAGGAGTCAGCTCCCAGTTGTATTGCTTCCTCCTTTTTGTTGGGTGATGTACTTATTACTGTCACCTTAGCCCCAAAAGCTTTGGCAAACTTCACAGCCATATGGCCTAGTCCACCCAGACCAACCACACCCACATGTAGACCAGGTTTGTCTAGTGCAAAATATCTGAGAGGGCTATACACTGTGATCCCAGCACAAAGCAGAGGTGCAGCAGCATCAAGTGGTAAGCCATCAGGAATGAGAACCACAAAATGCTCGTCTGCAACCATCGAGTCAGAGTTAGCCTCCGTATGTGATGGTGCCATCTTTATACTTGACACCATATGTACGACAGGAATCAACCAAGCATCCCACGCCCATCTTATCCCCAACTTTGAACTTTTGTACTTTGCTTCCTAACTCTGTCACTACACCAACTACCTCATGCCTGCACTATTTCTTACACTTCATTAGAATCAAATTGAATTTATATCGCTTGATATTGCAGTTTAATATTTGAACAAGAGTAGCTAAACTTTTAATGCGCAGCATTACTGTTTGAGATACAGAGCAATTTTTTATTTGTGGGTGTGTGACTGGTTTGTTCTGCCTCACAATGAGAATTTTCTATAAAATAGGAAAAAGAAAATTGTACACTCAAAAATCTATTTTGACACTTAGTGAGAGAAAGATAAAAAATAGAAAAGTTTAGATATGATATGTAATATGATGTGATAGAAAAAAAGAAATAAAAAAAATGATAAGTATTAATTAGATGTTTAGAAAAAGATATTTTTAGACACTCTATATTTTTAAACTCTTTATCAACACCTCTTATTCTTTTTTATCTCTTTTTTTTTATCACATCATATTACTTATTATACTTATATATTTTTCTCTTTTTTTCATTCTCTCACTAGGTGTAGAATAACATTTTGAGTGTTTAAAAATCATTTTTGTTAGAAAAATGGAATGCCCAAAAATTATTGCTAAAATGGAAAAATGTTAAAACTACATCCTTTTCTTGGATGTATGAGAGGAAGGAAAGATAGCGAGAAAAAAAATTAAGAAAAAGAGAGAAAATGATATCTGTAATAAATAGCATGATAAGAAATGAAGAAAGAGAAATAATAAGAAAAATGAGATAAAAATAAAATTAAAGAGAAAATAAATGTATTATAATAATAATAACTCCTTATAAAATTGTAGGAAGCATAACCAGGAACCAGTGGATAGGTGGAAATACCCCATTTGTTCTCCACGTCGTGGAGGTCCGAGTAGCATATCCCACAGTACAACACTTAGAATGCCACATCTTTCTCACCCGTTCCCTGGAAAATTTGATGAAACAAATGTGAATTACGTAGCGAGCAACTTCATTTTTGACATTTCTTATTTTCATTATCATTATTTATTATTAACTTGCTACTAGCTATTAGTATATATTCTGGGGGTAGACATATGATTGAAAGGAGTATTTGTAGTTGTTTACTTAGACTACTTTCTTTCAGAAAATTTTAAGGCACTTAAAGGTAGATTGTCCTCTCTCAGTTATATTTTTTTTCATATATAAGAGTAAGAAAGCTCTAACCACTTACTTAGAGTGTGTTTGATAGAAAAGAAAAAAATAAATGAAAAGAAATTAGGTAAATGAGAAAAGAAAAGAAGAAAAATAAGTGAGAAATAAAATAAAAATAGATGTGTTTAGTTTTAAAAAAATAGAAGAGAAGAAAGGAAAAAATAAAAAAAACGAAAAAAACAATCTATTTAGTGACTAAACAAATCTATTTGGTGTGTGTAAAAGAATACAGAAGTAAGGCCTTCACATAGGCATGCAAATCAATTAAGTTAAAGAAACAAAATCAATTATGCCATACTATTACAACATTTTTCTGCAAATTAACTCATTTTTGTGTGAAACTTTTAACTTGTGAGACTTACCCATTTTTAAAAAATTTCTCACCATTTTCACTACAGCAAACAACATATATTTTATTACTTTTTCTCTCTTTCTTCTTCTCTTCTCTTTCTTCTTTTTATTTCTTTCTTATCAAACAAAGCGTTAAAGAAATCAAATATATTCGCACTCGGACCAGTACTAACTATTAGTATATTAGTATTATTGTTGTAACATCAAATATTTAATACATCCCATCCAATTCATTGTACGACGAAAAATTCAAAAAATCAGGAAAATCGTTTCACGAGGTTGTTGGCATTTTCATGAAAAACATACTAGATCCAAATAATAATAATAATATAACAAATAAATTGAATGAAGAGATGACGGAACCTTCTGGAGAAATTGAAAAGTGAGAGAACACCAGAAGGATCCCTAGCTGCCCATCCGAATGCCTGCCTTCTTAGGATGCTCAATTTCTGGTTGTGTTGCCATTTCAATCTTATATTCAATTATTAGAAAAGAATTCCAAGAAGGGGAAGAGATTATAGTAAGTGTTTAGCAGAGAAGGGATATGTGAAACTCGGGAATACGGGCATGCAGGAGCTGGTGGAAGATGTATTTATAAGGGCTACACGCCTGCAACGAGTATTCACATATTTGGAGCTGGTGGAAGATGTATTTATAAGGGTGCATGCCCGTATCGAGTATTCACATATTTGATGAAGTTGTTCCAGAAATTATTAGGTAATGTAGGATTACCAAGTATTAATGATTCCAACCAGTGTGTATATATAACACATTCAAATCTTACATTTTATGAGAGATAATTAATTACACTTAATTACACATTATATGGAGATTAATTGCGACCATAGTAGTCTAAGACTACCTAATAATTTCTCGACGTTGTTCATATCTTTCTTTGGTGACGTTGTTGGCATTTTGAGTGGCCAAGCCGCATTCTCCTTTAGGTCTTGTAGATTCATTCCTTGTTTGAACCAGAGTGTGCAAGTGAATGTGAATGTGTCTATGGCTATGTGTCTCTTGCAAATCAAGCTACCTCCAAGAAGTACGTACTAATATTCTTTTTTATTATTGAAACGTGCTAATTAATAAGCGAATCTTATCATGGACCACTTTCACTTGTGGTCTACGATGCACTACTTTTATTCACCGTTGAATTCATCTAATCTACACTGTTATACCCTACATTCTCCACAGTAGATCCCTCTTCCAATTCCCTTTACAGCCCCTCCTATAGCCCCGGGGCCGCCGCCTTCACCGGCTACGCCTACACCGGCACTACCACCCTCTACTCTTCCCCTTCCTTCTTTATCTCCCCTTTCTCCTTCCCTGTCTCCCTCATCTCCTTCTTCGCCCTCCGCTCAATAATCTTGGATGTCGGCGCCCCGACAAACCCATTTGTTTTTTCTAACCAACAAAATCACTGCAAGAGTAAAAATAGTGAGAAGAACAACCTTGTTTTTTTATGATGTTTGGTTTTGGTTGAAGAAGGAACCACTACAATACCTTGAGATTGTTTGCTATGGCTCAACAATGCGATGGAGGGTGATGTGGCAGAGCCAAAGAAGGGCAAACAAGAGTTGCACTGCTTGTGCACAATTTCGTCACAGAGGCGGGGGTTTCTCGAAAACAACTTCACATTTAATCGAGATAAGGAAGGAGTGATGAGAATGGGTTGCGCAGACCCATTGATTGGACCACGAACCAGACCACCCTCCTTTACGTACACTTCACTCCCTGCCACTCACAATAATTGTAGCACTCGTTTAATGTGAACAGGAGCTTATTGTCTTGGTCTACTTTACACTTGAACGACAACAGGGACATCGCATCGGGGGAGGAAGAAGAAAAGGAAGGAGAAAGGGAAGAGTAGAGAACGATGGTGCCGGTGATTGTCGAAGGGATGTTGCAAAAAGGGTTGGAGGGAATTGGGGAGACATCTAGTGTGAAAGATGTAGGATATAACTGTATGGATTAGATGGTTCTAACGATAAATAAAAGTGGTGCGCTATAGACTACATGTGAAAGAAATGAAAGATAGGAAGAAAAAATAAAATAAGAGAGAAAATTATTAAATATAATAAATGAAATGATGAGAAATAAAAAGAGATAAGAAGAAAATGAAATAAAAGTAAGATGAAAGAAAAATTGAGTATATAAATATAATACTACTTCTGGTTCTTTATATAAGTTGCAAATAGGTATATTTTTTTGGTCCTAATTAGAAGAAACATAAGATGTATTAATTGTTATCTTCCTTTTATACCCTTGATTTATTGTAAAGTTTATTAATAAGATACTCACTCATTTTCCATGTAAGTGGATGCATTAATTTGCATATTAACAATATAAATTGCACTCATTGATGGATAAATTATTTCTTGAATTATAAGTAGTATCATTAAATATAACTACCACTTAAACTATTTAATTTTATGGGTATTTTTGGAATAAAATTTAAATTTATGTCATTATTAATTAAAATTAATTAACTTAACTATTTTATTAATTTCGATAAATTAATTATTTGTTGCTTATATAAAAGACCATAGGTAGTAACTCATCCACCCTATATATTAAATTAGAACTTCTATCTCTCACAAGAACATTTTTACCTATCATTATTTAATGAGAGCGTTTTTAGCTGTCATTCTTCACAAGAGTGTTTTTGGGGATTTCTTTAACCTCTCATATTTTTTAATCTATCATTTTCAATATCTTTAGTTCTAAATTAAATTTTAATATTTTTTAAAATAAATTATCAATAATTAGAATGACATTGTATCACAACATAAACTATATATTATAAATTTATAATATAATCTATATATTCAAAAATATTTATTTATTACAAATTTTAATTATAATATAATTTATATTATATATTTAGAAGTATTTATTTATTATAAATTTATGTTATATAAAATAAATATTTATTCTATGCAATGCATAGGTTAAAATACTAATTATACTGAAAATCAGTTAGAGTTAGTTTAATGGTAAAGAATAGCTAAATTGTTATTCTTTTTACAATAAAAAGGTTGAGTGCAATTGTTATTTTATATCATATTATAAACTTTTTTACCATATATATTTTTAATATGACTATTTTATTTATATTTTTAGCTTATTTTTATTTTTTTATAATATTTTATAATATAAAAATGTATATAATTTAAATTAATTTAATTATTATTAAATTTTTTATGATAATTAATTATAATTATAAAATTCACATAATAGATTTGATCTGTATAATATACAGGTTAAAATGCTAGTTTCTAAAAAAACAAAAAAACAAAAATGAAAAGAAACTTGGGGATCACGGATAGGCTGGAAAATTTTATTATAACAGTAGGAAATTACGAGATTAGAAGCACGAGATTTGGAAGTTTTGTTATCAAGCTTATCAACGACCAAAAGCGTACACTGCTTTTGTTCGGTTGAAAGAGTACATAAATTTTATCCCTTGGAATTATTTTTTCCCTATTTCCGTGCTGCACAGAACTTCTTCAATTTTTAACCACACAATAAAATATAGATAAAATAAATGAATATATTTCATCTGAATTTAATTAATTACTTTGTCTAATCATGAGTCGGGTTGGATTTGTTATGTTACTACTTATTCAGAACTTTAGATTAATTTATTATATACTTAACATAATCTACAACTAAAAGTTTGCTTCTACAATTTTTAAAAATATAATTTAATTGTTAATGTTTTATTAATTTTTATTGTTATTTTACATAAATCTCCCACCTTATAAAAGTCAAATCATTGGGGAGCGACATGGTTTGAAAACAATAACATAGCGAGCGACGCAAAATCTCTCTTCTACGGTTCTACCCACCCTCACGGCCGCCTTGTATCGATTAGCCTTAGTCTTTCACACATTTTTTGTAAAAGAAAAAAACAAAGCCTGTGTTTGGTGAAGTGAAAATAGAGTAGAGGAGGAGAAAAAAAAAAAGAAGAGAAGGAAAATAATAAAATATTAGTTGTTTGGTATAATAGAAATATTGAGAAATTTTTGAAAAAATCAGTAAATCTTACAGGTTAAACTTTTTCCACAAAAATGAGATGATTTGTGCAAAAATATTGTAACCGATTATGCAAAATCAATTTTCTCTAGTTACTAAATCAATTTGCTTAGTTTCTTGTGAACTGAAAGTGCGTATTTTTAACTACAACAAATTGATTTTGTAAATAGACTAAATCAATTTGCTTGGTTTCTTGTACTTTATTTATTTATTTTTTTACTTCTCTTCTATTTTTTTTATTTTTTTAAACTTAACACACTTATTTTCATTCTATTTCTTATTTTTTTTCTTTTTTTTCTTTTTTTCACTTACTTACTTCTTTTTTTTCTATTTCTTTTTTTTTATCAAATATACCCAAAATGTTTTTCTTTCTGTTTCCATTTCCTATTCACTGTTCAAAGAGTTCTCATTAATGGTATATTTGGTTAAAAAAAAATAAGAAAAAAATACAGATAATAAAGAAATTTTTTGTTTAGTTAAAGAAAAAATATAAAAGAAAAATAAATTTTAAAAATAAAAATTTACAAATTTTTCTTCCTTTTATATTTTTTTTAATTTAAATTTTTTTTTTTTTTTCCATCCAACCAAACATGTCATAGTTAATAAGCGCCGCACACTGTAGCCACCCCACACGCTGTTCCCATTGATGGGACCAATGCCAACCTACATAGTACACGAGTACATGTTGTGGCACTTGCTAATTGGACACCGGCCAGTAAATTCAGCACATTGAATAAACCCATAGCTGTTGTCTATTTTTCGCTGGACTTTTCAATTTCAAGTTTCAATTATTCGGGTCGAAGGCCAAATTTTCCACAGCCAGAGACGATCTGTATACACAATAAAATGGACTTTAGCATTGCATTAATGTGATATTTAATGCTGTAAATGTAGTATTTATATATTTTAAAAATTTATTATTAAATTGAAAATAATACTTATACAAATGAATATGAATATATATATATATATATATATATATATATATATATATCTCAATATTACATATATAAATTGGTAAATATATATAATAATTTATATCTTAAAATATATCTTTAATTATTATTTTAAATAAATTAATATGAATTATTTGAAATTTCACTAAATATCTAAAAAAATTCCAATTTATTATTATTATTTTTCATAAAACATATTATTAAGTAACCAAATTAAAAATAAAATAAACTTATATATATAATTAATTTCTTAATTTTTCTCATTGATTATAAATTTAAATAATTAATTATAAATTATTTTAAACTTAGCTACATATTTATTAAATCTTTTTTTTTAACTATTATTCATAAAATATATTGTAAATAAAATAATTAAAAACATAAAATAAATTTGAGCATAAGGATTTATATAATATATTATAAAATTGACTTGAACCAAAGAATTAATGTCATATTTAATATTATTAATGTATTTATATATTAATTCTCTATTCTTAATTATTATGTTAAATAAATTATTTTAATTTTAACTTAATATCTATAAAATCCTTATTTTTAATTCTTAGTAGTTATAAAACATGTTTTAAAATAACCAAATTGTAAAATAAAATAGAATTTTTAATTAAAATAATAATTTATTTCTTAATGTTTATATTTAATTATTAATTTAAATAAATTATACTAAATTTAACAACATAATTTTAAATATCTGTGTATATCTATATATGTAGTAAAATAGATGCATTAATGTGACATTTAATGCTATTAATGTAGTATTTATATGTTTTAAAAACTTATAATTAAATAAAAGTAGTTATTACAAAACTATATATATATATATGTATATATATGTATATGTATATATAGTTTATACAAAACACACACGCACTAGTGTATAAAACATACTTTAAAATAAAAAAATGTAAATATATATTAATAGAATATATATAAATCGACAAATGAACACAGTCATATACAATAATTTATCTCCTAATTTTAATTCTTAATTATTATTTAAATAAATTATTATGAATTATTTCAAGTTTAACTATATATCTAAAGAAATCTTTACTTTTAATTATTATGGTACAGAATATATATTATAAAGTAACCAAATTAAAAATAAAACAGACTATTATATATATAATAATCAATTTCTTAATTTCTGTCTCTAATTATTATTTTAGACAAATCATTATAAATTATTTTAAATTTAACTACATATTTATTATATCTTTACTTTAAATTACTACTATTCATAAAATATATTTTAAAGCAAACAATTCAAACAGGAAAATGCTAATATTTACGAATTTTTATGTGTATGAAGATTCTTTAATTGAAACTAAAGTGACGTAGAATATTACAAGAAAAGGGTTGAATTATGGTTTCAATTTTTTTTTATATTCAAACCTTTTTAATGTATTTTGATGCTCAGAACACACTCTTGTTAGTTAGAAAGCTTGTCTTTACTTTATGTTGTTAAAACTTTTAGAAGGTCCAAGTATAGAATCTGTAGAGCACAAAGATAACACAAGAAGGGGGGGTTGAATTATGTTATAGCAAATTTTTGCAATTCTTTTGTTAACATCGTATTGTCTGAAATAAGATCAAAAAGATTTTCAAAAACGTTTTATAAGACAGACGAAAGCTGAAAGACAAACCAAAAAGCACACAGAATTTATACTGGTTCGTCTCATCCCAGAGACTATGTCCAGTTCTTGGCAACAACCAAGTTTCACTAACTTTTTTAAGTTACAAGTATTCTTTCCACAAGCCTTTTCAAGCTCAACCCAAGTATTCTTTCACTTGCCTCTCCAAGCAAACACCCAAGTATTCTTTGAATCAAAGCCTCTTTAGGCTTCCACCAATCTCGTTAAAAAAAGGGTTTACGTATGAGTTACCTCACTGAATTTAACGTCTTATCAGACGAATATACAATGAAGTATAAAAAGGATTTTACAGAGTTTACAAGACCTTTTTCTTTTCTTAAAGCAATTATGATTTTTCAGAATTAGCAGCAACTATGACAACAACAACAACTCAAAGAAGGTCTCTTCTTCTATTTATAGACTTCTCCAAAAGTATCTATTGAGAGCTTTGCAGAAGACGGCCTTCGTCTGATGAAGAGAGTCGTTGGAACATTAAATGTAGCATTTAATGCTTTTTACCAACTTGTTATATGATAAGATAAAGTAGTCTGCTTATCTTTTCTATTCTTGTACCCAATCTTGTAGCAGTTGTCATGTTTGCTTTCCCGTTCTGACATTCACACACATATTTTTTCTTTTTCGCTAACTTTCCTCAAGAGTAGATATATAGACTTTATACATTTCGAGGTAGCTTACACTCTGATTGATGTGCAGATCAGTTTAGAACGTTGTCATCGTCTATAAGATTTGTTAGCTACGAAATTTATCTAATCAAAAGATAAGACGATATTCATTTTAAAAACATCAGACGATTGCTTGCGAACGAATGATTAAATGATTATGTAAGGACATATATAACTTAATTGTTTGTTATTATCAAAATATTTGAGGGTTATAAATTCATCCTTTGTCTTAATAGAATATATATCTACTTCTATCTATCTATCTATCTAAATACTCTATGTCTATATTTATAGTAAAATAGACTTGAACCTAAACTTTCATGCTATATTTAATACTATTAATGTATTATTTATATATATTAAAAACCTATCTATCTATATCTATATGTATAATAAAATAGACTTAAGCCTATACACTAATCTTTTATTTAAAGTTATTAATAAAGTATTTATATATTTTTGAAATTCATTATTAAATAAAAAGTAATAATTTTAAAATCATATATATATATATATAGTTTATCTATTACTTTTTATTCTTAATTTTTATTTTAAATAAATAATTTGAAATTTAACTCTCTCTCTCTCTCTATATATACATATAATCTTTATATTTAATTATTATTTTTTATAAACATATTTTAAAGTAACCAAATTAAAAATAAAGTAAACTTACTTGTGGGAAAAGACTTGTGTTCGATTTTTGTAGAGCACATATAAACTCCTTTGCGCACAATAATGAGGGGACACACACAACACCATAAATATAAAATAATAGAAGAACACACATTTAACATGGTTCAATACTTCTTGTTTATGTCCACGAAACATCTCAATAATTATTCATTCTCTCAAATATTCAACCCATTATTCTGGACAAACTCAAAAAACCTTTTCTGCACATGACCTCCCTCTCACTTAGGGAGGTGATCCCTTCTTCAAGTCGGGTAGTTTTTCTCATGTCAAAAACATCTATTTTTTTAAACCTAGTATCCTAATCTGAAAGAGGAAACAAATCTCTAAAACAAAAATAACAACTTTAAATTCGAACAACATCCTAGAGATTTTAAATTGGAAATTTGAATTGTTTCCCAACACATATAAACACATGGTGGTCTTGGACTACCTAATAATTTATCGGTGTCAAAGAAGGAGACTTTCTTATGGAGAAAGTGAGTATCAACTGACACCCCCAGTTATTGGACCGTCTACATGTCCTCCACCCATAAAGGAAAGTGCCTCGTAAGTACTTAATATACCATATAGACAATTCTGTTAAAAAAAAAAAAAACTTGTTTAACAGGTGAATTGTAGTTTAAGAAACTTTTTTTGACTTCAAAAATGGTTTTTGAAAACTCAAAAACCTATTTGACACCTAATAAGAGAGATAAAAGAAAGAAAAATATAGATACAATAAATGATATAATGTGATAGGAAGAGAAAAATAAAAATAGATGATAAATGTTAATTAAATGTTTGAAAAAGTAAGATATCCAAAAATCATTCACCTTATGAATTTTGTTAAATTTAAAGACTAAAATAACAACGCATTGCAATTTTACAAACTAAATAAGCCGTTTACTCCAAATATTTTTTATCATAATTTTTAATAAAAAATCGTATATATTAATTCTTTGAGTAAAAATTTACTAACTTGTTACATGTTTCAATGAAAATATATACTATTTATTGTTGGTTGTCCTTTCCTTTTGCACTATTTACCTCCCTGATTACGTGCAATACCACAGTCAGCCGGCCAGTTCATTGACAAAGTCAACCTCCATCGCCCTTGCAAATAATTGACACATGTTCCATCCCACCAATGCCACCACATACAATCGCTATATATGGCTTGTGGATTTTGGCCCCCCTCACTTTTCTCATACAACCACGGTTCCAAGCATTAAGTGCAACGTACGTTCTCACTTTCTCATAGTCTCTGCAACTGAAATGGCGTTACAACCAGAGATGGAGCATCCCAGAAAGGCTTTTGGATGGGCAGCTCGGGACTCATCTGGGCTTCTCTCCCCATTCAGCTTCTCCAGAAGGTACACTCTCCTCTCATTCTCTCTTCCACTTATCTCTTCCTTTCCCATAACTATATATAAATGCCCTTTTCCCTCGTGAAATCGTGGCAATGCACGCAACGATTCCTTATATTCTCATCTCATATTTTAAACTCTTTTTATTGATTTGTTTTTCTTTTATGTTCAAGGGAGAATTGATCTTTATATTTGCACGTACGACTTATTGTGTTCAAATCTTATATTTATCTCGATCCTAAATAAATTTAGATTTTGAATATAATAAGTTAAATTTGGCAAAAAAAATAAAAATCCATTGATATTTGATTCTTGCGTGTCAAAATAAACAAGCATCTTGTTGATGATCATAATTTTAACTGAGTTTTTATTAGAACTTGAGATGCGTAATTTTTTTTTTTTTCTTTTTACAGGGAAACGGGGGAGAGAGATGTGACATTCAAAATACAGTACTGCGGAATATGCCACTCGGACCTACATATGCTCAAGAACGAGTGGCACAACTCAACCTATCCTCTTGTCCCTGGGTGTGCCAATAATAACTCTTTCTTTTTCTTTTTTGACATTCTGTTGCGATCGTACTAATTAATCACATGCTTTGTACGTTGAACTTTAAAAGAATAAATTACATGGGTCAAATATTTTAGTTTCTGAAGTTGTAAAAATCTTTCCTTAGTTGTTGATTTTATAAAAATTCATTCATTATTTTCCACCTTTGTTTTGCACAAAAAGGAAATAAATGACGTTTTGTAAAGTCAGGCGTTAATGGAAAATTTTTAAAATATGATAGACTAAAATGCTTGATCTGTATAATGTGAAGGACTAATTTAAAAGTTTACTCGAATTAAATATATTCAGTTTTCCAACATTTCCATCCTTACAGATTTTTTTCTCCACCTGAAATCGTAAAATTATATATTTTTAAGGTATTCTATGCTGTTCTAAATTTTAATTTTGAATTAATACCCAATTCAATCGCTCATTATGCTTTAAAGTTTGTAAATGATTTACAATGGCAATTCATCACGTTAAATCCGGTTTGAATTTGCTTATAGGCACGAGATTGCTGGTGTGGTGACAGAGGTGGGAAGCAAGGTGCAAAAGTTCAAAGTTGGAGACAAGGTAGGTGTTGGGTGCCTGGTTGGATCCTGCCGCTCATGTCAAAGCTGTGCTGATGATCTTGAGAACTACTGCCCCAAAATGATCCTCACATACGGTGTCAAGTATGTTGATGGCACCATAACATACGGAGGCTACTCCGACTCAATGGTTGCGGACGAACACTTTGTGGTTCGCATTCCAGATAGCCTACCACTTGATGCTGCTGCTCCCCTCCTCTGTGCTGGGATCACTGTGTATAGCCCTTTGAGATATTATGGACTTGACAAGCCTGGCCTACATGTGGGTGTGGTTGGCCTTGGTGGGCTTGGTCACATGGCTGTCAAGTTTGCCAAAGCTCTTGGAGCTAAGGTGACAGTAATTAGTACATCTCCTAACAAAAAGAAGGAAGCCATTGAGCATATGGGAGCTGACTCATTTGTGGTTAGCCGTGAACAAGATCAGATGCAGGTACTTGTTATAACTTTGCTTCTTTGTTGTAAATTAATACATATATATATAAAGAGATTAATTTATATGCACAGTAAAAGTTTTTATTCGGTCAACTAATCAGTAATTATGTTAAGTATGACTTTTAACCAACTTTACACGACAAGTTCTGATTAGATGATAAATTTTTTTTATAGTATATATATGTACTAACGGTATAAAGAGTTTTTACATTATTAATTAATCAAAAATCGTTTTGTATGATAAATTAGTTAATTTTTATAATAATTATTTTAAAAATCTTACTTAACATGATTTCTGATTGATTGATTGTGTAAAAACTTTTATACTATTTTATACTAACGGTGCATATAAATTAATCTCTACATAAATACCTATGAGAAATAATCACTCATCAACTTGTAATGTTTATAGGCTGCAATGGGCACCTTGGATGGTATCATTGATACAGTTTCTGCTGTTCATCCTCTTGTGCCTTTGATTGGCTTGTTGAAGTGTCATGGTAAACTAATCATGGTTGGTGCACCAGAGAAGCCTCTGGAGCTGCCAGCATTTTCTTTACTTATGGGTAAGCACATAAAAAAAAAAAAATGTTAATTATGCGCTTTTTTGGTATAGAGCTCCATTCATGTCTTACTATTACTCCACATAGTATAGAGCTCCGTTTGTGTCTTACTATTAGTATAAAAAAAAATGTTATAAAAATGTACTTAAGAATGATTTGAAGGTTGAAATTGAATTTTGAAACTTACTATTACTCCACATGATTTGCAGGGAGGAAGGTGGTTGGTGGCAGTGCCATCGGAGGGATGAAGGAGACGCAAGAAATGATTGATTTTGCAGCTAAACATGGTGTGAAACCCGATATTGAGGTTATTCCAATAGATTATGTGAATACTGCACTGGAGCGCCTCCTCAAAGCAGATGTGAAGTATCGATTTGTAATCGACATTGGAAACACGTTGAAGGCAAGCTCTTGAATATAGAATATGCATGCGTGATTCAGATTTCAGAGACTGAAAGTGGGGCAAGAGGAAGAAGTTGAGAGTTGATCCTTTTTTTAGAAGCATTAGTGAGTTTTTGCTTTGAGGATTTAGCTAGGCTATTCCTTGATAAATAAGTAAATCTGGGGCATGCAAGCTTGGTTCGCTTTGTATTACATTTTAAAGAGAGAAATTCTGTGAGAATCTGAAGTTGTTTTTATTTTAACTGGCAAGAAATAGGTTCAATTAAACATGTAGTTGAGCCAGCTTGTCATGAAATAATAAAATGAAAGGTTTTTTCATTTTTCTTGTTAAAGGGAGAACAAAGAAGAAAACGTGGCATCAATTGAATTGTTTGAATTAATGGATTACTGAATGATCTTAAAATTTAGTCCACATTCTATGTATTCTTCTCCAATAATTGGTTGGTATGCTGTTGAAAAATAAAGATAAGATGGATTTTGATACAATAGTCGTGACTCTTAAATTTTTTTAATAATTTTGTAATGCATGAATTCGAATGGTATAATTTAAGTCCACTGAACATTAATTTTGATAAATAGTTGAAATAATTTTTATTCTCAATAAGTAATAACCAATATGGGTTAATAGTCAATCATTTAATTAACATGATAGTCTTCAAAATTCCATTTTAATTTTTATAATGAAGCTAATATTTTTTATATTCAAAGGTAATAATCATAGCTTTTATAACCGGATGAGCCTACCATTGTAGGTTGACACAAGTGGTTAAGGATTCGATACAAATTCTTACCTTTTTCATAGGTGTGAGTTTGAATTTTTTGAAGCCACTTTCTCCACTTGGTAGCAACCCTTCTTGGGGGAATCTCTTGGTGACTAAGAATTGGTTGAGTTGTTACAGCTAAGTGGAATTGCTTGCAGTTTGAGCCTATGCAGTAATTCTATTCAAATTTCTTGTTTTTTATTTTTTAATTTAACATTTATCCAATAATGTATAAATATGTGGATTTTGTGTTCTTTGGTGCAAAACGATTTTGTATCATATAGCATTACTGTTTTATTCAATTTTTAAATAAGTAAATGCTCATATATAAAGTTTAACATAGTATTTTAAAAATGATTTATATTTTTTAAATAAATAAATGTTCACGTATAATGTTTGCATATGGATGTTATTATTTAATTATTTATTGTGAAGTTTTTGTCTTATAAAACATATAATATAATTTTTTATGTTAATATAAAATTTTGCTTAACTTAATTTTCTTATAATTTTACGTTACTTCAAATCATTAATTGATATATTATATAATGTTAAAATTATATATTTAATTATTTTTTTCAACTGCAATTCAACTACAATTAAATTAATAAATTATGAACCAATTTCTTTACCAATTAATTTAATAATCAATCCGATTTTAAAAATATTGATGATAATGAAACACGTATGTTTTCTACACATTACATTAGGGGTGTTTCTCGCCTCAAGTAAACCAGCTAATTAATTTAATCTCTGAAACAGTCAAATCTAAATCATATGGATTGGTGAATTAGGTAAGTGGCTTTAATTTTTCTAAAATATAGGCATACAAGTATGGTAATAACTATTTAGTAAAAAAATTAACAATTAAGATTTTAATAATTTCACAATTTATTTTAGGTGTGTAAGTGGGTTAGACCCAACCCCGAATCTGATCAACTCAACCCAACTCAATTACATTTTTGCATATTGTGTTGGGTCATTGATTAGGTTGGGTTTATTTTAGTAAACCCAATTAAAATTGGATTGGGTCACGGGTTGAAGCATTTCAAACCCGATGAACCCAACCCAATCCAACCTTTTAGTTAATTAATAAAAAATAAAATATTATATTATTTGACACATTTTTAATACATTTCACTTAAGTTATTCAATTTTTAATTTAATTTTAACATGCATTGGATGAATTGAACTAATCAACTAGTTATATATATATTTTTTCTATTTTCTCTGTTTTTTCTTATTTTTTATGACTTTTCTAAAATTTTTCATATTTTTAATTTTTTATACAACCCGATTACCCAACCTGACCTAACCTGATTTATAGTTGGGTTGGGTCACTGCAAAACAAAAAAAAAAAACTGAAACCCGACCCAACCTAACTGGATTAACTTTAATTGAATTAGGTCTTAAATGAGGGTGAACCCAACTTAACTCGAATCATTTACACCCCTAATTTATTTTATATATTTATATATTTTGACCCAATCTCCATTTTTAATTTATAATCAATTATTATTATTATTATTATTATTATTATTATTATACTTTATGCTCTAAATTACATTTTTGTATTATTGACGAGTCAATTTTTAGGTTGGTTTTGATTAAATCATCCGACTTTGATTACTTGGATATAGAAATTTAATTAAGGTTAAATTAATCAATTGGTCCCCATAGTTTGATGAAGTTTTTAATTAAGTCTCTTAGTTATTAAATAAGTCCTTGCAATTCTAGTTTTTTTTAAAATATATAAAAATTTATATTTATTAATGTTAATTTTGATATTTTTAGTTTATATAATGTTAATATTCTTTAATTTAGTAGTAGTAAATATATGTGCAATTCTAGTTTTTCGTTTAAGTCATATATAATATAATTTTTATTTATATATCAAATAAATTCATTAGCCTAGTAATTTTAGGGTCCTTGATGGATTTCAAGGGTAGGGGTTAAATCCCACCATCAACACTTTATTAATTTCTTTTCCGTTTTTGAAAATTCATTAACTTTAGAGGGACTTGAATGTAAATGAGAGAAAAATTAGAGAGGCTAAATTGCACATTTGTGATACTTAAAGGATAAAAAATGTAATTAAATTAAATATAAATTAACGAAATTATAACAACGTTAGTGTATAGGAATGTAATTACAAGCTTTTAAAATTATAAGGACTTTTTAAAAGTGTTTTTAACTATAGGAACTTAATTAAAGAATCTATCAAACTATAAGGATCAACAGATTAATTTAACCTTTATTAATTAATTCAATCTAAATCAGTATTCACAAGAGAAATCCTGTAGACAGATGAGTGGAAGGAATTCTCACTCGTCAATTTGACTTTATTAAGGAATATCTTATCTCTTATTAAATTATCCAATTACTTTAGTTTGGATGGGTAAAAGGCCTTTTTTCTTCCGAGTATTGATTTTGGAATACTCAATAAATACAAATAATTCATTGATACCCATCACTTTTTTTTTCTCATTTTATTATATCACATCACTAATTATATCAATCACTTATTTTTTTTCTCTTCCTGTCTCTCTCTCTGAGTGTCTACTCCTAAAGAGTGTCCAAAAACCATTTTGTGTCACGGTTACTGAAGATAAATGTTAAACGTTTAGCTCAATTTTTAGGGAAATAGGTGTAGGAAAGAAAGAGAGAAAAAAATGAGATAAAAGATATGAAAGAAAAAGAACAAAAACAAAAAATAGAGTAAAAAGAAATAAAAGAAAATATGAATATATGTTTATAATTATCCGTCACCAAATTACAATCGTACAGAGAGTAATACAAAGTTAAAATAAACAAATAAATAAATATATTAAAATAAAAATACTGGCGTTATTCTTTCAACAATTTCTACTTTTTAGTCAAAATCTCTGTTATGCATGCCTTTATGCAAATTGCAAGATGAGAGAATCCTAATGCACAAAGTCACACTTATTTATCATCCTCCATTGCAAGTTCTCGGCATAATCAAGTAGCTTTAGTTGGAGGACTTTCTAAGCGGATATAGTCATACATAACTCCTTCAAAAGGACCTACGACTTTTGACTGTGTCAAATAGATGATGTTTTTTCCTTTTACCAAATGATTACTACCTACAACTATAGTATATAGCCTATACAATCCATGGATGCCATGCCTTGCTATGGCATTGTCATCGCCTATTAGCCCTGTTGAGAAGTGGGGAAGCTTAGCTTTCGGTTCATTGAACCTAACCTGATCACCCATCTCAAAAATGTTAGCCACCATAGTTATAGCAAGAAAAAAATAAGATCAATTATGGAAGAAATGAATCGGTGTACCTTCAATCTAGAATTAGTGGCGGATGCCAAGGCCAGTTGTAGTGTGTAGTTTCCACTTAGTATGATATGTTGAAGTTGGAATTGAATCTGCCATGTGGTTGGCACGTATCCCTTATTTGTTGTGCTTCTGCATACATTAATGCAGTTTAGAAAAGAAAACTAACAATGCTAGACAATTATAACAAATTCTATATACTAACAAAACATACCTGGTAACTTGAGCAAAAAACCAATCCTTATGATAGTCAGAAACACCAACTGTGTAAACGAGATCATGGTTTGGATATAACTCAGTGTAACGTTCCCACAAGCCGTATTGCCTAAACCTGTCACAGTAAAAATATTTTGAGAAAAAAATAAAAAAAACGAGATTAACATAAGTTAACATTAATTGTTGACAATGGGTTTTGGGCTAACTTGTCTCGGCAATCATTGGGGTATAATTTGTTCATAAGTCTGGGGATAGGGTCTGGTACATAGAATTCTGCAGCTGATCGATCGGGGATCCCAATTTCCCATAGGGTAGGACCATTTCTTGGAGGATTATATACAAGTGAGTCCAAGTTGATGTTGCCCCCTACAGGTACATTACATACAAGTTATTGTCTAACGAAGCAAGCAAGTTATAATTAATTTGGGTATGAACTAACCATCTCAAAAGTTTGAATTATTAAGTGAAACTGTGAAAGCTCACAAATGGTTTTATTTTCTATTTAAATAATTTAAGCTAGAAGGGTTAACAATGCACGGGTTTACAGTACCTTACACTGATATTTAACATTTTATTTAAATGCATGAGGGCAACAAGAATGGAACTATATTCTAATGCCATCATGTCATGAGTCAATTGCTCCAAAAGCTTAAGTCTTCGTATAAAAGCTCATAAACTATTCTATATTTAACATACATGAGAGACGAAGATATTTTACCTGGTTTGATGGTGATTTTAGCTGTATATCTATAATCTCCAATGAAACCAGGAACCCAAGCATACAAGTTGTAATCCCCAGGTACAATATTTTTGATTACGAAGTGTCCATCTCTGTCAGTTTGTGTCCAGAATTGATAACCCTGTGAATAGCATATAGTTCAAACCCATTTTAACTGAATGCATCACTAGCCCTTCAAGAAATTAAGTGTTACTAGCACCACCTCCGAATATACCTTGCTTTCTGTCTGCCAAGATCCTGCATCACCAGGCAAAGCTAGACCAACGTAAGCATTGTTAGCAGGTTGAGCTCTCCCTCCCCTGATGAACAAGGTAAAGAAGGAATTCAAATCGCCTCTACAAGTTGATGATATGTAATCAAAGAATAAAATGCAGCATTGGTATATACCCATCTTGGACTTGTAGTTGTCCTGCCACTGTTCCCCGTTGATTGGGTGGAAGGAAATCTTTTGATCCAATGAAATCATAAGGCCATCTTCTGACTTCATTGGATAACTAATTGACCAAAAAACAATATTAATATATTATGTCATAACAAAATCACTTCACTCAAATAATGTATGATGAATGATCACAGCTGAGTGGTTAAGGGTAATTAATAATAGGCACCTGTTCTACAGCATCTGACCATAGGGACCGAAACTGAGCTTTGTTTGGAGCAGTGTTAAGGTAGACAAAAACTGGGCCAAAAACCTTTTTATAAGTCTCCCCTTCACCAAATGTCATGTTTACCTCCTTGCCACCATAGTGAGTGCTCACAAACATCTAAACACCAAAATAATAATAAGGAAAAATAGAGAAGTACTTTAATTTTTACTTATTGGGTTCTGTGACTGTGAATGACAATCGACATTCTAGCCTTAACTATCTAAATTCTAAATTTTGTTTAGGCCTATATTCTGTAGTTATAAATTTGTGCTGGGTAATGAGAAGAAATTCTTAAGGAGACATTACTTTTGAGTGCGCTCTATTTTATATTGATACATGTTTAACATGGTATTATAATTATCTATATATACGTGTTTAATATTAAATAGAGTGCTTATAAGTTATATAACAGACAACACTAATCAAGAATTGTTCATGCACCGGAGGGATTTGTGTGGTCACAGGTTGAACTTACGGAAAGAGTAGTTGGGCCAACATGAGAGGTGAGGTCTTGCTTAACGGGCCCAGCATTGCGGAACTCGTTACTGGGCGTTATCATCCAGAAACCCACGGGTGGTAAATCATCCTCCGCAATCCAGCCGTGAACAGAGTTATCTCTGTTCTCAATCGAGTATTGGTATTTGTCATCCACCTAAGCCCAATACAATCACGGGTCCAATCATGAACATTATAAACAACCAAAATGGCAAAAGTCCATGTCAATTCAAACAGCATGCATACGCAAAAAAGTTACCTCCCCCCTAAATTGTCCTTCATATGGATGGGTTAACAGAACAGCTTCGGGATACGCCAGGCGTTGACCCGTGATTCTGTCTGTCATAGATGGCATGTTCCTTTGCCTAGTATCGGATATGGCCATATAGTGGAACCTGGATCATTGGTTGTTTATTAGTTAAGTATAGTTTTTTTTTTTTTTTTTTCACTTTTAAAATGATAACCTCAAAATAAACTTTACTTTAAAAGGATATATGTACTCTCAATCTTACCTACTTATAGTAATCTACCTGTTTACGCCGTCGTTTATATTTTAGGAAACTGTTTTTGAAGCCATTTCATATTTTCATTTTTAATTCTTTCAAATTATGAAATTTTGCATCCATGAGTCAATGAAAAGTACCAACATTTTTTCAAAATTAAAGGAAAAGTTTTATTTTTCTTTTAACTTTTCTCACAGTAACATTTTTCCAGTTACCTGGCTTCGTCGAGTTTGAAAACAATCCTAATTTGATCAACCTCCACTGCAGGTAATCCTGGTGGTCGATTAAATACTACGTATGAATAAAACCCAGAATCGCATCTTCGCAATATGTACCTGCGCGAAAATAAATTTATATCAAACAATGTCGGTGAGGTAATTCTGTATTTGTTTCAAACCGTACGAAAAATTAAGGTTTGGAATCCACCTTTGGTCTATGTTTATGGGGACACTTGAGCCTTTCATGGAAGCTGTGCAAGTTCTTAAAAATGAAACCTCCACTATATTGTCGTTTGCTACTATGACTGAGAAACTTGTCCCATGGATTCTGCACCACAGTTTCAATCGTAAACTTGTCTAGAATCACCTCAGTGCATAAAGCATGCATTGCTTTACGAGATGCATGTGTGAGATTATATACTACGCATGTGTCTATTCGGATTCTACCGAATTAGGTAGCTTATTGGTTATTTCTTTTATTATTAATTTCATCATTAAACAAATATAGGAACATATAGTTAATTACTTGAGAAGACACAAATTATATAAGAAAATGGGGATCTCATTTTGAGTTTACGTAGGTGGAAGAAGAGATAGAAAGAAATATGAAAAGGAAGAGAAAGAAAATGACATAAGTGATGTTGTGAAAAAAAAAGAAGAAAGAGAAAAATAAGGTGAAAAGAAGATAAAAGAGAAAATTAATAAATGTATGTTAATAATAATTAATTCAAATATACATACCTCTCAAACATACCAGGTTTTCCCGGTTCGTTCCAAACAACGTCAAAGTACCTATAAATATGAGTACCAGATTATGTCAATCAAACCAGGACTTACGTGGATCCAGTTTCTATGCCATGCTATAGTATTGGATTGTTTTGAAGAAAATCCTAACTTGTAATTTATTTAATACGAAGTACTTCTTCCGGTCTCAAATATAAGCCCAAAAAAAGAACTAACTTACGGTAATTAAAACAGTTGGCTAGTAACATTTAATACGAAGTACTTCTTCCGGTCTCAAATATAAGCCCAAAAAAAGAACTAACTTACGGTAATTAAAACAGTTGGCTAGTAACATTTAATTTACTAATCTTAATAAGAAAATAATTTTTTTTCTTAAACTGTCTTTTATTCGAACTTAATATCAAGAAAAAAATGGTATCATTGGAAATATAATCTCAATTAAATAAAAAATATTTTAGGAATGATATTATTAAATAAGATGAAATTAGTTAAATTTGTTTACATTTAAAATTAACATACAAGATTTTTTTTTCTGTTATATTCGAAACCGGAGGGAATAGATGATAGGCAATACCCTCTATCGTCTTCTTTATTTTTAGGCTCAAGTAAATTGTGAATCCCAGTACATATTCCAATGAGATAGCCCTCGGGCTTCGACAAATTGAGGGAAACGATGCCGTTGCCAATCACCACCTGAAAAACAAGTCAAGACTTAATTAAGACCGAAGTATTTGACGAGAAAATCAGGCCAATTAATGGTTATTTCTTTTCTTCTATTTTTTTTCCCCCAATTCTTTGAACGAATTCTATCGTTTTCCAAAAATCTGTCACCTGGTGGGGATTTTCGGTATTCAGCTTGACTGGAGGAGGAGGAGGCGCCGAAACTCTTCTGCAAGTGGAAGCATTGCAGGGAAAGAAAGGAGTTAAAAATAAAATAAAATATGTTCAAAGTGTGACGTTGTCATTTGAGAATATTCAAAATCGAAAAAAATGGAACACATGGACAATAGGATACTACAGCTTGAGATAAAGGAATAGGAAGATAAAGAAAAGAGAAAATAAGTTATACACCGAAAGTGTAAAAGCATTTTATACTATCATATAATCATAAATTATCGTATATGATAACTTATTGATTTTATAATAATTACGTTAAAAATCATATATTAACGGTAATTTGTATTTAATTGACAGTATAAAACTTTTTTATATTAATAGTGTATAGTCATTAAACTCTAAAGAAAATACTTAACTGATTGGTTGCAACTTCAAAAGGGGAAACGAAACGGGGAAAAAAGTAATGGAACTTACCTCAAAAAGTTTTCATCTCTTCCTTGCTTGGAAAATTGAAGTGAAGATATGATTTTTCTGTTAAAAATAATGTCCTTGAGTTATATATCTTCATTTTAAAATATCATCTATTTAAAATAACAAAATAATAATAATAATTATTCTATTTATAAAAAAAATTTCAATTAAATAGAGAGAAGATTTTTTTTAGGGTAAAATAAATAGCAATGAGATTTGAACTTTAGATTTTATACAAACTGCCAAAACCCTTGCTAGACCAACTCGAGTTCAAAGAAAAAATTTATTTTATCATTTTCCTCTATTTTTAATCAAACTAAGAAATGTATAAAATTCACTCATTTTTTATTTTTAAAATTCGTCCCTCTCATATTCCTTTTACTTCCATACAAGGTAAAACAGAGAAAGTAACTCCTCATACTTGCGAGTAAAAAGCCTACATGCATATATACTTTATTTGTAAAATAATAAAATAAAAACTCTAACACATATTTTTTTTTATCCTTCTTTATAACAAAACAAAGTAAAAATAATATAAAGAGTGTAATATATAATGAGTTTAATTTTCAAACACTATTATATAAAAATTTTATACTATTAATTAATAAAAAATCACCACATATATAATTTTTAAAATAATTATTACAAAAATTTATAATTTTTTATAATAATATAATTTATAATTAAATAATAATATAAAAAATTTACATTATCAATAAATTCTAATTAAATTCATCCAATATTATATTCTTGAAGGAGGAGAAAGATGGACGTGAGATTTAATGTCAAGAGTAGTTACTATTAGACAGTTTGGCAACTTAAAAGTTTCATGGTTCAATTTGAAAAATGATTTACGTCCACCAGTCGCTGCACATCACAATTAATGTAAAACCACCCCTGTCCCCACGCATATGTTTATGTACACAGTTATAGTAAAGGTAAAAATAATTAATCTTACCTATATATAAATAATTAAATTAATTTTATTTAAATCTAATTCTAACTGTTTATATTTAATTATATGATCAAAAATAGCTAACAAGTTCTGACACTAGAAGGAGCGAGAGAGCAGAGTTAAAAGGTTGGAAAAGCATTTAATTAAATGCTGCCGTGTCTATTTCATATGGAAAATGATAGGTTCACATTCAACTTTTTAGTATAAAAGTAGAAGAAAGAGAGAAATATATAGAAAGGGAAAAAAGAGAGAAGAAAACGTAAAAGATATGATAAGTAATGTAATATAAAAGACACAGAAAAATGAAAAGAGAAATCATGAGATAAAAGAGAAGTAACATAAATCTATGAATATAATTGTTAATTTTATGTGCAGATATAAACAGTAAAAGTAACACGTATAAATGTGAAAGTGATGTGAAATAAAAAAGATATGTAAATAGCAAACTTCAATGTTAGGTGTATGGACTTTAAATTATTGTTATGTTTTGAAAAGGAGATTCGGTTGTTACTGAAGTAGACCATCAGCCTATACTATTTGATGCGGAGTCGGTCAGAATAATGCATTTGCAGAGACTTAATTAAAAATTGTTAACAGTTAATGGCATTTTCATCAAATTTTGCGTCATTAAATACACGCCATCTATGTGTAGACTAAATATTGAAAACATAAACGAGACATTTGAAACACAAGTCAAAGAATGCATGGTACAGGACAAGATGTGGATGCAAGCTAGCCAATGAACTCTTTTCATTGCCACAATAATGGCTAGCTTGTAAAATGTCTTTTTATTACCATAAAGTAAAGCATGCAAATGAAAAGTAGCATGCCACCGGAACCATATATATAATATGAATGATATGCATTCAAATTCTTATGTTCTCATCTTTAAACGGGACACAAGAGACAAAAAACATGACTCTTCTGTTATATGGAATCTTCTAAAATTATTATTATTTACTTGTAAGTAATTTTTCATGAAAAATATAAAAAATAACATCTTACCTCATGATTTCCTTTTCGTTTACTCAGTCACACAAAGATAAGCATAAAATAAAAGCAACATTGCTATGTAACTAAACAGAGAAGCAAGAGAGATGAAGAACCTGAATGAGATGCTCTCAGAACAGGCACCGAGGAAGATTAAGCTGAGCTGCACAGCCATTCTAAACCACCACTGGAAGGAAACCCGTTTCCTCACCTGACATGCCACCTTCATTTTTGACTAACAAGAACCTGCAAATAACTTGAAGCTTCATTTCAGGTGACAGGAAACAGAGGAATATGTCAAAGAATGCCAAAATGAACTTTGATAATGCTGTTAGTGGTAAAAACTGAAGAGCACTGTCACATACATACTACCATGTGGCTAACTAACTAGACGAAATTGACAACCAAAGATAAACCCAATATATAAATTCTGAAGTGACACGTACAAACCTTGACATTCACCAATGTCTTTCCCGCAAAGACTATTTAGAGTTACAGAAAACCATATGTAGGACATGAACAGTTTATTAGCTGATCGCTATTTTTTCTTTGGGGTTGTTAATCTATATAAAAACACTTCGGAACCTTAATAAGCACCTTCAAAAAAGGTGCTGGAAGTGAATGACCTTATATAGGTATATAAGTACTGCTCAATGACAGCTTGAGCTTCTATTTGATGTTGCCACTTTCTCCGACTGCTTTCTACGTTTCTTATTCCCTTTTTTTGGCGTTGCACCTCAATTTTCTTAATTTCACACGACAGCAAGTCTTCACTTCAACGTTGGACTAAGGTCCACGTGAAGGGTATAATTGTCTTTCAAGAAAGGATTATGAGGGTGAATTTGGGAAAAGTTTGTATCATATGATCGAATGAATTATGAGGTTAACAATGATTTAGCATTTTTTTTTTAAAAAGAAGAGTATTTTGGTATGTTGTACTAGTATCTTTTAATTTAAATAAAACTGTAAAATATAAAAAATATTTAAAATTATATGAAAGTGTGAAAATACACGTATCATAAAAAAAGGAGTATGATAAGAGAGGTCTTTATTCTTGACACTAGAAACTCGACTTTATTATAAAGTGGTAGATTTTGAGATATGTTGCCAAATCATTGGCCAAATTTGCAAAATTTAAAGTATGCATTTTATTAAATTAGATGCCTATATTTAAGCCCTAGTAACAATCTTTTTAAATATCGAAAAACACTTGACAACAGCTATAATTTAGTTAACAAAAATATTGACTCAATTTTTATTTTTTCCATTGATAGGGAATATACGTTTTTCCTTAAGGGTTTTTGTGTAATTATAACAGAAGGACGTGCGATTAAATTCGTGGCACGATATCAATTTGTCAATTGATATAATTAAACACCGAAAAACTTCTAGCCAAATTATATTCCAACAAGTAAAATGGAGGGGCGTTTGGTACATACCTAATCCTTAGTGTTAGAAAATGATCAAAAGGTAGTCATTATTAGAATTAAATGACCCACTTCTTATTCTTCTCAAGTCTACACGGAATGGTATTAAGATATGGCTTACTTAAGAAGACCTACATTAGAAAAATCTATTTGGTTTTAAAATTTCAATCCCCTACATGAATTATAGGTAAGAAAAGCCTGCAAAGTGGAACCTGCCCCAATTTCAAAATCAGAACCTACATTGGACAAAAAGCGAATCTAAATTCTTGCGAACCCAAGCTAGGAAACCTTATCATTCTAACCGTTCCCGCGTACGAAGTTGTAGTAGCCAATATATCAACCTGCATCTCACAGTTAATACTGGACAATACCCTGTATATATGCGTATTGTACCCACATATTCCGTTACTGGACATGGGTTGCCCATTAAAATTCCTACGTCAGACCTTTGTTCAGGTAACTTATAAACTCAACCACTATATGTTTTCTAATCTATGAGTTATATATTTCTTCTCCCTGCGTACCTAGCTAGGAGGTTGTATCTAGGAAGATATGTGGCCAATAGATCAAAGTGGGAAAGCAGCCATCAATAACACTGTTTCCTTTTCCATATATCTTGGCTTATTTGACACTAGAAAGCGTTTGGTAAACTATAACAATCAGTTAAGCTTTATGATTTTTTTAAAAATCAAAATTAGTCATATACATTTTACAATTATTGATTAGTTTTAAATTTTCTAAAAGTTTTTTAAAATTAATTTGACTATGGATATTAAATAATTAATTTTAGATAAATTGAGGATATAGAGATAATGTAAAATAAGACAGTATTTATTTTTATAAATAGTTTTAACTTAAAAGATTTATTAGATAAAAATTGATTTTTAAAATGTAAACTATTAATGACGAAACAAAAAATGGACACAATTCAGCCCATAGTATAAAGTAACATGTTTTGTTAGTTAGGAAGAGTCGTGGAATCATAGAAAGGATAGAGGACAAGTGATAAGGTCTGGAAAAGCTTCGGCACTTGACAGTTAGAACACGTCAAAATCTTTTGACTTTTGATATAAAAAAAAATCTTTTGACTTTTTTAAGAATTAGGCAATGGCAAATGGACTTGGGGCATAGTGGACTAATTGTAAGGTATAGCCTAAGGGACGGTGCACTTCTTAGGGGAATACACACCTTGTAAAGGAGAAGACTGGGTGGGTCTTCATTTGCTAAAGTACTTTTTTAATTTATCCGATAAGATAACATTATTATCTCTTGCGGGGCTTTCTTACAAAAATGGTATATTATGCTTTTAAAAATATTCAAGGAGTATGCTTTTAACAAAAAAGAAAATTGACCTGCATGATGTAAAATTTTGTGAAACTAATTTCCAACAGTTTTTCACTGACAAAAAAAATTGTGAAGTTTTAAACCACTAAAAAAGTGTGAAAATTATCAGAAATTAATTTCACAAAACCAAAATCGACTTTCAAAAGGTTTATACACACAAATATTTTTTTTTAAATATACTATTTTAATAATATTAAAAGCAAAATCTACCATTTTTATAAAAAAATGCCCTCTTGTGCCTTCACTGAGTTGGGTAAGAACGGTGATGGACTGACTACGAACTCGAAGTCAACCCTTTTGTCGTAAAAGGAAATGACTCAAATTTTTAATTCAGCTGGCATATGCCGGTAACTAATGTAAGTGTGAAATATGATTAACGTAAGTGTGAAATATGATTTGGATCTAGTCCAAAAATATTTAATATTTCATTATAAAAATTTTAGGTACGATTTTTACACACAAGAAATGCAGAAATATAAAAATAAAATAGGCTATGTATTAACAGTTTAAAGTAGTTTTATATTATCATCTAATCACAACCCACCATGTATGATAAGTTTGTTGATTTTGATAATAATTACCCTAAAAATCACACTAAAACTGGTCTTTGGTTGACGGTGTAAAATTTTTTATACTGACAATACATAGTAATTAAATTCAAATATAAATGAGTTTAATGCTATGCACTGTCAATGTAAAAAGATTTATACTGTTAACCAATCAAAAATTATTATTGGTATGATTTTTAAAGTAATTATTATAAAAGTTAACAAATTTATCACATACAGTAGTTTATGATTGAACGGTAGTGTAAAACTGCTTTACATTAACTTATTTTCTTAATATAAATACATAGTTACAGATAAATGAGCTGATAATACGTACCTGATTTATATATGCAACTAAATTACCCTCTGATTTCTTCGCGGACGTAATTCTATTTTCTTCTTCACAATAAGCACTAGTGACTGGCACTGAATCGCTGACAGTAAAAAAAAAAAAAAAAACGTTCATAATTGCTAATAATTACAACTATTAACAAATAATAGAAGATAGAAAATAATTTTTTTTTTGTTTTCAATAACTAATGAATAAGAATAAAATTAAATTTTAGTAACCACGCTTGATATTCTTAAAATTTATATAAATATATATGTTTTATTTCAAATATTACTGAATTTGTGTATTTTTTTTATTTACGATTATAAGTATCTTTTTTGAGAAACAAATTTATTTAAGTTGAAAATATTGTGGTGGAACTAATTTTCCAAACAAAATTGTTCTTTTCTATATATAAAATTCAAACTTGAGCGATTATTTAAGGAAATCTATTCATTGAATTTTTGTATTTTAAGAACCTTTTCATATATATAAACCTATTTTATCTGTAAACAAATTTAATTTAATTTATTATATTTTTTTCATCATAAAATGCCGTTTATGTAAAGTAGCTCGATAAGGAAAAAAGAAATAAAGGAGAGGGAGGCGGGGAGAAACTAGGTTATCAATATTGATAACCACTAAAATAATGAAAATGGATCACTCACAAACGAACCAAAGATCTGAACATTAGTTATGATAAAACTTCTCAGCATAGGCTTTATTTGGATAAAATTTTCAATAAGTACTTGTTGAAGAAGAAAATAAGACGGTAAAATAAATTAAGCTTTTTTTTATAAAGCTAAAATTAGTCTATACATAAGTTAAAATTAACTTTTTAAAGAAGTTAAATAAGAAAGATTATACAAATTAGTTTATGCATAAGCTAATGTTAACTTATGAGAAAAGAAAATTCATTTTTTCTTCTTATTTTATTTTCCTATGAGTACTTATTGAAAAATTTATCCAAACATAATCATAATCTATATACTTCTCATTTGATAATATGGTGGGAGTTAATTTGAGGAGGACCATGTAAATAAATAGATCTTAAATGAGAAAAAAGCTCAAAGGAATGTGCTACAAGACAAGTCTAAAGTACTTATATATAATAGAATAGTGATAAATATACACCCAAGTTTGGGTGATACAAGTAGAAAGATGAGAGGGATAAAAAACAAAGGAAGAAGAAGAAGAAGAAGAAGAAAAGATAAAAAGAGAATGTGATAGACGTGACAAAAGCAAGAGAAATAAGAAAAAAAATGAGATAAAAGAGAAAGTAAGTGTATGGTAAATATTTTCCTATACAATATATGTTTAATTATAAAAAATGACTTCTTCTTTTTGTGTGTGTGTGTCTATGTGTGCATATTGTCATCTAAGTAGCAGGGAAAAAAAAAAAAAAAAGTAAACAAATATCAGAAAATGCTACGGACCTGTGCGTTTTAGGGCGATTTACGGAGCACACGGTTTGCAAGGCAGGAAGAAGTTCATGTGCTTTTCTTAAAATTGAGAGTCCCACGTATATATAGCCATTGTTCAACTTATACCGTTTATTATGGTCAGACTAATATTGACCAATTTAGTAAAGTGATAATTTATTTATTCTTTTTTGGTGACAAATAATTTATTTCTTCTGTAAAGATAAATTATTTCTTAAAATTGAGAGTCCCACGCATATATAGCCATTATTCAACTTATACTGTTTATTATGGTCAGACTAATATTATTTAATTTAGTAAAGTGATAATTTATTTCTTAAAACGATAAAAGTTGTAAGAAATTGTGGTTCTTAATTATATTTTGACCTGAAATCAAAAACAAGAACAGCTTACTCTTATACTAGTTTGTAAACCCGTGATATTATGAAAATAATTAATTATTTTTAGGTTTACTACATTATTAAGTCTCTGAACTATTTGAAAAATTTTAATTAAGTCTGTAAACTAAAAAAATATATAATTGGGTCCTTAATCTTATAAAATTGTTGTAATTAGGTTCCTAGAGTTAGTTTATATAAGTTTGAAACTATTAGAAAATTAACAATTTGTGACAGTTTTACTAATTTCAGGAACCCAATTACAAAAATTATAGAAGATCTAGGACTTAATTACAAATTTTTTTAGTTTAGAGACCTAATTAAAATTTTTGAAATAGTTTAGGGACCAATTAATGTATTAAACCCTATTTTTGTACCATAATTTATGTATAATAATTAATAAATATTGAAATGTACAATAAACTATATAGTCAACATGTATATACATACAATTAAGCAATTGAATTGAGTATACAAAATATAAATAATTAATGGGATAGTGAAATTCATTAAATTGTGTTAAGTGAATTAGATAAAAAAATATAATAAAAAAAAATTATCAAATAAGAAATAAAGTTGTGACAATATAATAGACTCCTTTATATGTTATTAAACAAAAAAAAATGTTATATTTTAAAACATATTATAATATTCTAATATTATAATTAACCTTTTAATTTTTCTTAATATTATAATATTTAATTTTAATGCAGTATTATTTAATATAATATAAAAAACTATGTAACAAAAAAATACATAATATAAATTATTCATTAAAAATATTTTAAAGAAACTTATTTAAAAAAAAATTGAGCATAAGTATTAATATAATATTTAATGTTATTTTTATATTGTTTATATATCTAACTTTTTCTTATCATCTTTTGGTTTTAAAATATATATATATATATATATATATATATATATATATATATATATATATATATATATATATATATATATAGATAGATAGATAGATAGATATTAAATTCAATGAAGATTCATATTTAATTATATGTGTTCAAACTATTCTCCTTCTCACATCCATAAACCTATACCATCTTGTGAAATATTTTGTATTTTTTTATATATATAGATCACGTATTTTCTAAATTCTGGTTAAGTCAAGTAGAATCATCATAGGCGGTAAACTTATCTTTTTGAATATTTAATGCAGTTACATACTTAGGAATCAAATTCGATATATATCACTTATTAAACCGTAACAATCTTGTACTAGACGCACTCTATAATTGTGAAACATTTTGTATAAAATCAATTAAGTTAATATTTATTCACTTTAATAAGTTAGTTAATTAGAGAAAATGAAAGCTTTCTTTAATTTACTTAATTAATATTTAAATTTATTTAGTTAATGTTAAACAAAATGAGATATTTAAAAATTAGTAATAAAATAATTCTACATTACTAAGATTAACTTTCCAAATATTTTAAAATTTCAAATGCATATATATATTTTTTAAGTTTTAATTTATATTTGATATTAATAATAAAACATTTTATTTCTTACGTGAATCTTTTCTTAAATATTTTTAAATTTATATTTTTTATATTTTACTTGTAGTAACTATACAATTGATTCATATATTATAAATTTTAGGCTTTAATTTTTAATTATCTCTTATCATATTTTGGTCAAACAAGTTTATAAGTTACTCAAAGTACCTTACAAGCTACTAGAATGACTTGCCAAATAAACACTATATTATTTTTATCACACATTATTTTATCATTATTTATTAATTATTTTAAAAAGACATTAATTTGTTTTTAAAATTTTTACTTTCTTGTCAAAACTTCCTTTTCCTTTTTCCTCAAATCTCAACTTATAATTGTTTTTAAAATTTGTATATTAAAATTTTCTCTTTCATCTCAAATTACTTACATTCTTAAATAGATTTTTTAAATTTTAAACTACCTATGTTATTTGGTTAAAACACATACACATACACACACATCTCAAATGCATATATTTTTATGTTTTAATTTATATTTGATATTAATAATAAAATATTTTTATCTCTTAAGTCAATCTTTTCTAAAGTCTTTTCTCATCTCATTATTTTTTTTTAAATGCTTTTCCTTTTTGTTAAAATTTCTTTTATTCTTCTATCAAATCTTAATTTTTAATTGTTTTGAAAAATTCAATTAAATTTTTCTCTTTCATGTCAAATTTTAGTTACTTGTATTCTTAAATTAATTTCAAGTCATTGTTTTTTTTAAATGTTTTTCCTTTTTGTTAAAACTTCTTTCTATTCTTCTCTCAAATCTCAATTTTTAATTGTTTATAAAATTTTTCTATTGAATTTTTCTCTTTCATATTAAATTTTAATTACTTATATTCTTAAATTAATTATGTATATTTTAATTATAATTTTAAATCTTTTTTATTTTAATTTATTTTTTAAAATTATATTTAAATTTAAAAAATCCATATAATATATGAAACACTTTATAATATATCAATCTTATTAATTGTTTGCTAATGTGAGTTGGCACAAGTAGTTAAGGATTTAGAGTTAACTCTCATCCTCTCCATGAATGCGAGTTCAATTTCCCATTATGTCACTAAAATCTTGCTTGATGGGCAAATCTCTTGTAGGAGATCTGTTGGCGTTCAAGAGCTAGTTAAGTGGATGCAACTGTACAAAACTGCTTGTGATTTAAACCTGTGCAGTAATCCTCTAGGTAAGTCTTTACAGGGTGGGTCTCTACTGACAACCCTAACATGTCATTGACGTCTTGACCGATAGTATTAGGGTGCATCGCCATTCTACCACTTTTTCTCAACAAAAAAGTAGCTTTTTTCAAAATCATTATCCACAACCTACATTTTATTGGTATATATCTTTCCCGTTTTACCTTCACTATAAAAATGTCATTTATTAACAAATAAAAAAAATTGTCAAAGATTTTTTTTTATTAATTAATATAGTTATTTTTCAATGAAAATTAAATTGTTAGTAATGATTTTAAAGGTTTACACTAACAATATAACGTATTATACTGACATTTGATTATTAATAATATTTTTCAAAAGTTTATATTAATAGAATTATTTGGTAATATAATATATCATATTGTTAGTATAAATATTAATAATTTAATTTTTGCTTGAAAAAGACTATACTAATAAATCCTAATAATGTTAAATCAATTATTAAATGACAATTTTGTAGTGCTGTGTGATTTTAAATATGTTCTTAGTTCTTGTTCATATAACTAGGTATGTAAATGAGTTGAGCCAATCTGAACACATGAAGTTTAGGTTTGACTTGTGAAAAAAAAATTAAGGTGCTCAAATTTGGCTTATTAATTTATTTAAAGGAGCCTAACTAAAATATTGAATTTATCTTGTTAAAAAAAATTTTGAGCTTGGCTTGTGTTAGCACTTTTGTAACTTAAATTATATTTGTTTTTATGAAATTTTTCTTTAAATTAATTTTTAATTTAATTAATTTAGTATTTAATAAACAATTTAATACTAGATGATAATCTATAAATAGAAATATGTGTTTAAGTGGTACGTGAAACTCAAAAATTCTAGACTCTACGAAAGTGTTTTCATACAAATAGTGGAATCTATGTAATTTTAATTTTTCTATGATGTGTGTGCAAGTATGCGTGTATGTATCAAAAGATAGGAGCGTTTGTATTAGAAAAGAAGTAAATTTGAACTATACAGCTATACATAGATGATTATGATTAAAAGTTTTTTAAAAATCATATGACCACTTAAAAAAGGCACATGACTTTATCTTTTAATTTTAACTTTTCATGATTTGATTAAATGGTTAATATTCACCCTTCTCACTCTTTAATAATAAAAGTCCTCTCACATGGTATGCTATATATTTCTTTCTCTCTATATATACATATATAAATGAGTTATTTGTGAGCCATTAATGTTGAGCTTATGAAGCTTGGGCTTGACTCATTTAAATAATTGAGCCTAATCTCAAGCTTTAGTTTATTTAATTAATTAAACAAATGACTTAATTGAGAATTTAATAAATCAAGCTCAAATAGTTTACAAATAGCTTAACTCATTTACACTCCTACACATGACTAAATTTGATTTTTGTTTGAGTAGGAACTGCAAAAGAGAATCCAACACAGTGTAGGTGATTTTCTCTTGGTGGTGTGTGACGAAAACAAACTGAATTGGTGGTGGCCACCTATAAGCACTTCGATGCTTAAGTCAGTGTGTGATCAAAGGGGAGTGAGTAGTAAGGTTTTGAATAGTACATGGGGACATGGCCCTTAAATAGCCTTTATTTGGTAAAGAATTTCGTTAGATGACACGGAAGTTTGTTATGAACATGAGTTGAGTGTGAAGACCTAGGTTAGTCCGTTAGATTGTATTTAGCATGATCGACGAGGCATTAGAGAGTTGTCTTCTTTGAGGGTGGTTCATATGGTGTACCTGAGTTGGTTGGCAAAGGTGTTGTGAGGTTGGGGGCTGCTCTAGAGGGGTTGGTTTGACGATCCAATAGGTTCAAGTGATTGGAGGTTTAGAATCACTCCACAACAGTTGTCCCCAAGTCAGCATCATATCGCAATATGATGTTGACTTAAGGACCTAAAGCGAGCCGACACGATGGTCGGCTTGGTCGTACCATTTCACCAGGTTGCCCTCGGGTCATGTCGTCTGGGCACTATTCAGGTTGATTGTGATTGAGTTGATAGTTACTTGGAGAGTGTCTCTTGATTTCCTAATAGGTGATCCACTTGACATGTTTCATGGCTGGATTTGCGAACCTTTACATGCCCTTAGTGGTACTTACCATCCCTTTTTCAAGACTTGAAAGGCGTGATGATTTGAAATTTAAAGAGGCATTAAAGAGCCAATGATTATGGCTTAAAGAGCATTAAATGCTTATCGTGACAAGGCTTATATATATATATATATATATATATATATATATATATATATATATATATATATATATATATATATATATATATATATATATATATATCACCTGGTGAGAAGGTTAGTCATTTTTGCATCCTTGCTCAATTGCCTCTTCACTAACATTTGCATTCCTAAACCCTTTATCTTCTGACAAAGTGTGGTTTTGCTTGCTCCAACAAACCTGCACTATTTCATTCCCCCTTCTTTAGAGTGTTTTTAGGTGCCACCTTTTGCCTTCCTCTTTCCTTAAGTAATCATTCCGTGCGTTTTATTTGTATTTTTAGACCGAAGATGGATCATCGAAATTCTCCTTCATTTGGGCAAGCTTCTTGCTAAAGCGGCCTAAGTCGTGGTTTTGCTAGTTATGGCACTAGGTGACTAAGGCCTAAGGCTATGATGTTAGCCATCTTGGTGAGCAAAAGTCCTTCGCCACCTAACGAGGGCCTCTAGGTTCAGAACAGGGCAGCTCCCCATTTCACAACATCGAAAAAGTGAAAAAAGTTGGTATTACTTCAATTTGTGTATTTTTTCACAACCAGGTGAATTCTTTTCTTGTCTTAATTGTTTGTGTTTGTTGAAAGAAGGGTATCTCTCGTTGGTTCTTGTAGGTGGGGATCCTACAAGTGTATCTTTATAACTCATAGTGTGGTTTCCAAGGGTTTTCTTAAAAAGTGGTCAAGAAAGATTTTATTGGTATAAATTTTTGTACGAGTTTTTGAAAAAGATAGTGGAAAATCTCAATTATGGATTAAGGACTACATTTGAGTCATAGTGATAGTGGCTGAACTAGTATAAAATCTCTCGTGTACAGTCTCCCTTACCTTATAGTTTTTAATATCATGATTTTCTTGAATATTTGCTTTAACAATTGTGTTGTTGATTCGTTATAAGTTCATTTTCATATCATTATACATTGCATAACATTCTATTTAATCTTAAACAAGCAAATCAATTCAAAACTCTAATTGAAATTTATTTTGGAGTGATTGGACTGATTTTTGGAAAAACATTTTACAATCCAATTAACCCCCTCTTAGATTCCCTTGCCATCTATGTAAACATTTAATCTCTCCAAAAAATTAGACATAGGAACTAGTAAAACTTTCTAAGTGGAAAAGAATTGTTGGTTGTAGATGGATCTTCAAAAGGAAAGAAAAGATCATTAGCATTGAAACTCTATGGTTCAAGGTGAGACTAATAGCAAAGGGATATACTAATAAAAAAGGTGTTGACTTTCATGAAGTTTTCTCTCTTGTAGTAAAGCATAGTTCTTTTCAAATCCTGTTAGCTATTGTAATTACATTTGACTTGGAGTTAGAACAACTTGATGTGAAGACAACGTTCTTACATTATAAACTAGAGAAGCAGATCCACATGAGTCAACTAGAGGGGTTAGTGATTTTTAATAAAAAGAACCATGTATCCTTGTTAAAGAAGTCATTATATGGGTTGAAACAATCCTAATTAAGGCAATCATATAAAAAATTTGATGCATTTATGATTACTAATGGATATGACAAAAAATAATGTGATAATTGCATATACTCTAAAAAGCTTCTAAATGGTTTCTAGGATTTGTCTATTGCTATATGTAGATGATATACTAATTGCAACAAGCAACAAAGCTTAAATTAGTATGCTATAAGCTCAATTGGGATTTGAATTTGAGATGAAAGACTTGACTGTAGCAAAGAAGATTCTTGGTTTAGAGATTCATAGGGAAAGGCATTGTGGCAGGTTATGCTTATCACAACAAAAATATATAATAAATGTGTTACAACGTCTAAATATGGATAAATCTAAACCAATTAATACTTCTTTAGTTGGACTTTATAAATTATCATTAACTGAGTATCCAAAAACTGAGGAGAAGGGGGAGCGTGTGGCTCGTATATCTTATTATAGTGTAGTTGGCAACCTCATGTATGTCATGGTTTGTACTAGACTAGATCTTTCACATACAGTAAGTGTAGTACATAGGTTTATGAGCAAACTAGGAAAGACACATTAGAAAGCTATAAAGTGGTTCCTCTGAATTTGAGAGGTTCCACTGTTGTTTGTCTGGTATTTGATGGTCAACAAACCAAAGGAGTTGTAGGCTATATAGATTTTGATTATGTAGGTGATTTAGATAAAAGGATGTCATTGACAGGCTATATATCTTTACAATTTTTGAATGTACTATTAGTTGGAAGGCGACATTGCAACACATATTGGCATTGTCAATTATTGAAGTTTAATATATGGAATTGGCTGAGGCTATTAAAGAAAGCATATGGGTGCATGGTCTTTTAGGTAGTTTAGGGTTGAGTTAACAAATACCTATCACTAATTGTGATAATCAAAGTGCTATTTATTTGACTAGAAATCCAATCTATCTTGAAAGAATGAAACACATTGATGTTAGACTTCATTTTATTAGAAAAAGCATCAGAAACAACATAGTTACAGTAAAGAAAATAACTACAATTTAAAAGTCAATAGACAAGATTATGAAATCATTGCCGATTGATAAGTTTAAGCATTGTTTAGACTTAGTTAATATTTGTAGATGTTGAAGACTTGACATGACGAAGAAATATAAGCCAAGGTAGAGAATTGTTATGTATGGCTCGCCTTTCTTTGTGGGAAGACTTTTACCCAAGCCAATAAAAGTGAGATGTGTTTTCCACCTGATACACATTTATTGATTAAAAGCTACTTAAAGCTTGGTGGTGGACATGCATTTAAAGTTGCTATATAAGACCAATTTCACCTTCGTAAGAAAAACAAGAAGCTGAAGTTTTAAGTGTTTCAATGGTGAGAGAAAATGAGGAGTTGTGAGGGAAATTTCAAGAGTGTAGTGAGTATATACATTGGGAATTTTTTTGGCTATACTCTTTAATATTTTATAATACTATAATTGTAGTAGGAGAATGTCTCACTAATATACATTATACAGTATACCACTTGTAAAAAAAGTAAAAAAAAAAATGTAATTATCCCTGTTATAGTGGAATTTTTTCAGAAATTGTCTTGTGATTTTTCCTACATTATTAAGGGTTTTTTATGTTAAATTCAGTGTGCAGTTTCTTGATTAATTATTGGTGTGAATAATGATAAGTGGATCTCACCCTCAAAGTATTATTCACGTTATTTAATTTTGTTCTTCTTGACAAGTTTTTTGAGTATATATTTTTAATTAGTTATTATTCGACAACAATTCGACTACAATTGAACAAATACATTATATATGAGCACATTCCTTCACTAATTCAATAATAAGTCGGATTTTAAAATCATTCGTAATAATAATTAAACATGTTTGTTTTCTACACATTACACTAGGGGTGTTTCTTGGCTACGTTAATTAACCTGCTAATTCAATCTCCCAACCAGCTAAATTTAAACCACGAGTTGGCCGATTAGGTAAGTGGATTTAATTAATTTCTCTAAAGTATAGGAGTACAAATATAGTAATAATCTTTAATTAACAATTAAGAGTTCAACGATGTCATAATTTATTTTACATATTCATACGTTTTATCTCAATCTCAACCTTTATTGTTAGTCAATAATTATTATTATACTTAATCTTCTAAATTGCATTCTCTTACAGTTGAGGAGTCAATTTCCAGGTTGGTTTTGATTAAATCCGACTTTGATTACTTGGATCTAGAATTTTAATTATTCGATCTAAATTTGTCTTCACAAGAGAAGAAAACATGTAGACCAATGACTGGAAGGAATTCTCGTTTCTCACTCGTCAATTTGACTTTATTATTTGAGGAATATATGATTTACTAATAGGTTAATTTTTGGATGGGTAAAAAGGTTTTTTTTCTGATTCAATATTACGCTCACCAATTTTTTTGAAAGTTACAGAGTAATGGAAAGTAAAAATTAATGAATAAATAAATATTTTTATTAAATAAAAATACTGCCTTAATTCTTTCATCATAATTCCTACTTTCTAGCCAAAATATTCTGTTATGCATGCCTTTATACAAATTGAGTGATGGGAAAATCACAATGCACAAAGTCATGCTTATTTATCGTCCTCCATTACAAGTTCTAGGCACAATTAAGTAGCTTTAGTTGGTGGACTTTCTAAGCGGATATAATCATACATAACTCCTTCGAAAGGACCTATGACTTGTGATTGTGTCAAATAGATGATGTTGTTTCCTTTCACCAAATGATTACTACCTACAAGTATAGTATATAGCCTGTACAATCCATGGATGCCGTGCCTTGCTATGGCATTGTCATCACCTATTAGCCCTGTTGAGAAGTGAGGAAGCCTAACAGTCGGGTCATTGAACCTAACCTAATCATCCATCTCAAAAAATGTTACCCACTATAGTCATACCATAGTCATTAGTTATAAAAAAAAAAAAAAATCAATTATGGAAGAAATGAATTGGTGTACCTCCACTCTAGAATAGGTGGCGGATGCCAGGGCCAGTTGGAGTGTGTAGTTTCCTCCCATTATGATATTTTGAAGTTGGAATTGAATTAGCCATGTGGTTGGCACATATGTATTATTTACTGTGCACCTAATAATTAGTGCAATTTAGAGGAGAAAACCAATAGTATTTGACAATTAAAACAAATTCTATATATATTAATAAAACTTACCTGGTAACTTGAGCAAAAAACCAATCCTTATGATAGTCAGCAACACCAACCGTGTAAACAAGATCATGGTTTGGATATAATTCAGAGTAACGTTCCCACAAGCCGTATTGCCTAAACCTGTCACAGTAGAAATACTTTGAGAAAATGAAAAAAGAGCGTGGAGATTAATAGAAGTTAACATTAATTGTTGACAATTTGTTTTGGGCTAACTTGTCTGGGCTATTGTTCAGGTATAATTTGTTCATGAAACCAGGGTTAGGGTCTGGTACAAAGAATTCTGCAGCTGAGCGATCTGGGATCCCAATTTCCCATAAAGAAGGACCATTTCTTGGAGGATTATATACAAGTGAGTCCAAGTTGATGTTGCCCCCTACAGGTACATTACATACAAGTCATTGTCTAATGAAGCAAGTTAAAGTTAATTTGAGTGTGTACGAACTATCTCAAAAGTTTAAATTATTAAGTGAAAGCTCACAGATGGTTTTATATTCGAATAATTTAATCTTGAAGGGTTATTAACAGTGCACGGGTTTATAGTTCTTTGCTGATATGTTACTTTTTATTTGAATGAATGAGGAGAAGAAAATGGAACTAATGACCGCTTAGTCATAAAGTTCTAATGCCATGTCATGAATCAATTGCTCCAAAAGCTTAAGTCGTTCGCTAAAGCACATAAATTATTTTATATTTAACATATAAAAGAGATGAATATATTTTACCTGGTTTGATGGTAATTTTAGGTGTATACATATAATCTCCAATAAAGCCAGGAACCCATGCATACAAGTTGTAATCCCCAGGTACAATATTTTTAATTAAGAAGTGTCCATCTTTGTCAGTTTGAGTCCAAAATTGATAACCCTGTGAATGGCATATAAGTCAAAGCCTTTTTAGCTGAATGCATTACTAGCCCTTCAAAGTTCAAGATATTAAATCTCATTGGCTCCTAACCCAAATGTACCTTGCATTCTTTCTGCCACGATCCTGCATCTCCAGGCAAAGCTAGACCAACGTAAGCATTGTAAGCAGGTTCAGCTCTCCCTCCCCTGATGAACATGGTAAAGCAAGGAATTCATCTCGCCTCTCTAAGTCGATCTTATGAAATCAAAGAATAAAAATGTAGCTAAATAAGGCATTGGAGGATACCCATCTTGGACTTGTAGTCGTCCTGCCACTGTTCCCCGTTGATTGGGTGGAAGGAAATCTTTTGATCCGACAAAATCGTAAGGCCATCTTCCGACTTCATTGGATAACTAATTGACCAAAGAACAATAATATATTGTGTCATAGCATAATCACTTCACTCGAATAATGTATGATAAATGATCACATGGGAGGGTGGTTAAGGGTAAAGGCACCTGTTTTACAGCATCTGACCACAGAGACTGAAACTGAGCTTTGTTTGGAACAGAGTTGAGGTAGACAAAAACTGGGCCAAAAACCTTTTTATAAGTCTCCCCTTCACCAAATGTCATGGTTACCTCCTTGCCACCATAGTGAGTGCTCGCGAACATCTAAACATGAAAATAATAACAATAACAACAATAGCAGAAGGAAAAATTGAGAAGTAGTTTAATTTACACTACTTGGCTTCTATGGCTGCGAGCCGTAACTATCTAAATTCTAAATTATTTTAGGCTATATTCTGAACTTATACATTTGTATTGGGTGTTGAGAAGAAATTCTTAAGGAGACATTGCGTTTGAGCGCGCTCTATTTATTAGTTAAAAGTAGAATAACAATATTCAGATATTGATACATGTTAAACATGGTATTATAATTTTATATGCACGTTTAATATTAAATAGAGTGCTTATAACATGACAGACAATAGTTCCATAGTCGATCTAAAATACTTTAAAGTCTCACAAGGAGCTAAACACCCTGATTGCAGTGGTTAAAAACCAAAAGGAATTGCTTTTTATATTGGATTGATTTGTGAGATCACAGGTTGAACTTACGGAAAGAGTAGTTGGGCCAACGTGAGAGGTGAGGTCTTGTTTAATGGGTCCAGCACTGCGGAATTCATTACTGGGCGCTATCAACCAGAAACCCTGAGGTGCTAAATTATCCTCGGTAATCCAGCCATGAACAAAGCTATCTCTGTTCTCACTCGAGTATTGGTATTTGTCATCCACCTAAGCCCAATACACACGGGTCCATATCATAAACATAAACATTATAAACAACCAAAATGGCAAAAATCAATGTTAATTCAAACAACAGGCACACGCAAAAAAGAGTTACCTCTCCCCTAAATTGTTGGTCAGATGCATGGGTTAAGAGAACAGCTTCAGGATACGCCAGGCGCTGACCCGTTTCTCTATCTTTCACAGATGGCATGTTCCTTTGCCTACTATCGGATATGGCCATATAATGGAACCTGAATCATTGGTTATTTATTAGTTAAGCATATTTTTTTTTCTTCTTCCACTTTTAAAATGATTACCTCAAACTAAAATGTACTTTAAAAGGTTAGTTACGAGAAAACAGGTTATGTACTAACAGTGTAAAATAGTTTTACATTATCATCTAATTACAAGCTAACATTTATTGTAAGTTTGTTGACTTTTAAATAAATACATTAAAAGTCATATAAATAGTGATTTCTGATTAGTTGATAGTATAAAATTTTTTTACACTGACCGTGCATGATCATTAAACTCAAAGGTTATATGTATTCTCAATTTAATCTATATATCAATTAAATGTTTTAAAGAGAAATTTTGATCTACCTGTTTACAAGGTCTTTTATTCTTTTTCATTTTAAATTTGATTATAATAACAGCTTAAAAAGTTATATTTTAATTATATGTTTATTTGATAATAATAAAAAATATTACAATAATAACGAATTAAAATTAAATCCGTATTTAGGCAATCTAAACAAATATAATCTTACCTTAGGATGTTAAAAATACACTGAATATATATTAATCAAATAAAAATATTGTTAAATCATTAAAATACTCTGTTTATAAAAATAAAAAAATAGGGAAAATGAGAAAGAATAAATAATATATATATTAACAGTGTAAAGGTATTTTACAGTTTCGTTTAATAACAACCGTCATATATGATAAGTTTGTTAGCTTTGTATTAACAATCTTAAAAGTCATAATAAAGATATTTTTTATTAATTGGCAGTGTAAAAACTTTTACACTCATAATACATACTTATTAAACTTAATGAAAAAACATATTTATTAGAGTAAAATACATTTTTAATCTAACATGATTTCATACCATGTTAATCTTTCAAATCTTTTTATTGTAATTCTTATAAATTTTAAAATTTTTTAAATAGTCACTATCATAACTTAATAATGATAAGACATCTAATTATATTAATTAACAAATATTTTCACATGACATATGAGATAACGTAACTATTTATATATTATGTTATTACTAAAAATAAAGATTGTTTTAAGAAATTATAAAATTTACAAAATTTAAAATCAATAATTTTTTAAAGGGTCAAAATCAAATAAGTTATATTTATAAAGATTAAAAATATATTTAAGTTTATTTTTTTAAGAATCATAGTAATTTTACTAAGTTTAATTTACTTGATGCTTCATTTGAATGGGATTTTCAAATTTAATATCTTGAAAGATAATTCTTATGTTTATTTCTAGAAATGGGAATATGACATGATATTTTTACTCTAAATTGCAATCCTCTCCCTCCCCGGTCCCCAAAAAATGCTGATTAAGATTCATAATTTTGAGAAATAAATTTCGTATATTATTTGTAATATACGTACCCTAAACTAACACACCCTTAAACTAACACAAGTTACCCTTTTATAATATATAAAATATTCTCTTTCCTGTGTCTCATTTCCTCTCTCAACTTCTTATTTCCCTTTTCATTATCAATTGATACAAGGTCAAGAATATTTTTGATTTACAGTGATGTAATATGTCGTTAGGGTAGAAAAAGGTCAAATTGCTTCTCAAGAACCTATGGTATGACTTACATAAGATCCAGTCTGGTTCGTTTATTAAAAAGATTAGACTTAGACTTTTAAAAAACCCATTTAGGTGAAAAGGCCAGCCTTAGGCCTTATATATATATATATATATATATATAATATTATTATATTATATGTCATGTTATATTATATATACATAATTATAAATAATACATATATTACATATAATAATATAAAAGAATGTCTAATTACTAACCGACCTTTTAGGTTAATAGGCTTTTTAGGCTAACAAGCCTACTTAGGTCAATAAGACTACTACCCTTTTTATAGGTCTTATAAAAAAATAGACTTTTAATTGAGTTTATAGGTCAGACCAGACTTTAATGCAGACTAAGCCCAAACCTTTAAAAAAAAACCTATGACAAATAAATAGGTTAGATTCAAACTTTATCTTTTGGTTTTTGATAATTACATCTCCCAAATTAATAAGTATACTTCCTTCTTTTTTAAAGAATTTTTATTACTAAAACAACCTTTTATATAAAACAATATTAACTTATTTTTACATTATCTTCATTACTGTTTAAACCTTAATTTTTTACATTCATCTTCATGATTCTTAAAACCTGAATTTGCACCCCCATCTTTATCATTCTCTAACCCTATTTTTGCACCTCCATCATCATATTCTTTAAATCCTTTACTTCTATTTCCATTCCTTATCTTTTTTCTATATTAAAAATAATATTTGTTTTCCATATTTGTGTGATACATGACAATGATATGTGATAGGGCAATGCATTTTCACCATTTGTATCAAGTAGTGTGTTTTGGTGATTACATTTCAAGTAACATCGAATGTTGTTTATGCAAATCATTGTATTTTTATTGTTTACGTCAGTATTCTGGAAATTACTTTTCAGAATAAACAATTATCTATTCCGAAAAGTAATTTTTGGAATTATGGTTTCATAATTTCAAAAAATACTTTTCAAAATAGACAATTACTTATTTGGAAAGTAATTTTCGAAAGTATTTATTTTTATTTTTTTCGTTTCTATTCTTTTATTTTCTTTTCAATACTATTTTTTAATTTTATTTTTATTCATATATATAGACATGGAATACCATGTTAATAAATGAGCGTGGCCTATTTTATGTCATCCCCTATTTCTACCCCTATATGTCATCCCCTATTTATGGTTCTTTTTTTTTGAACGATAGTAAAACTTTTTTAATATTTTCGTTAATATATTGTATAATTTTTAATCATGGTTTTCATTTAATTTTTGTCATAAAGTTCAATGTTATATATATATATATATATATATATATATATATATGAGAATCATATATATGAGAATGACTTTTTTAAGTGAGTATGAGAATGACAAATCTCAACCGTTAAATTAAAATGAAAAGCCTAGATTAAAGACGCACTTAGTAATTTATTAAAACCTAAGGTGACCATCAAATTAGTAAAAGATTCCAATTATCAGATACTGAAATATTTCAACTATTAAATCAATCTTTTTCAAAATTTATCTTGAGATGATTGGAAAGATAATTTTAAAATCTTCTTCATATTAAAACAATTTTACTTTTCAAAAGAAATAAAATAGGAAACCCTCAATTTACTATTTTAAAATAACAATTCAATAATTTATTCACCTACCATTAATAATTAACATAATAATTTATTTTTACAATTGTAGAGAAATGACATGCAAGTATGATCGATGACATATAACTCTATATTATCATTTTTAAACTATCTAATGTTATATTATTGATTAAAGAAAAATAAAATTTTTAATAGATAAAATTTATCAGGCTGGTGACTATTAAGAGATAATGATTTATGAGGATGGTAAATGTTAGGAGATAAAAGTAGAGTAGTAGCAAAGAAAAGTGATTTCTTTTTTGTACACAGACATGGAATGAGAATTCAATTACTCAAAAAGTAAGATCTACATTGGAATTAGTCAATTCAATCGTTATATTAAAAACTTTTCTCATAAAGCTAATCTTTTCATATTGTGAATATTTGGAATCAAAAGAAAATTACCTTCCTATCAAGGTCTATGGCTTGCCCATCAAATGGAACATAGCAATTTTGAAAAAGATTAGCGTGATAATTGAGATTTTTTAGAAATTTGATGGTTTTAATGAATAATTAAGTAAGTCTTTTAATCTAAGCCTTTTCATTTTAGTTTAACGGTTAAGATTTGTCATTCTCATTTTAAAGAAAATTGGCGTGATAAATTGAAATATTTTAGAACATAATATTGAAATCTTTTAAAGATTTAATTGCCATGTGAGGTTTTAATGAATTATTAAGTAGGTTTTTTAATCTAGATATTCATTTTAATTTAACTTTTCATTCTTATTCTCACCTAAAAAGCCGTCTCATATGATAACCCATATATATATCATTTAGCAATGTTATCAAGCATAGAGCTAACATATAATACATTATATTCAAAGAAGAAAAGGAATTAACTTTCTTTTCTTCTCATTGGAGATACTTTTGCCTTGTACATAAATGTAAATTTCATTACTTATCGTATTCTATTACCAGATTAGGAAATTGTTTTTCAAGCCATTTCATTTTTAATTCATTCAAATTATTGTTTCCTATTCTTCCATAATTTTACATCCATATAGTCAATGAAAAGTACTAACATCTTTTTTTTGGCAAAAAACAAAGGAAAAGTTTTTTGTTTCTTTTAATTTTTCTCACCGTAACATTTTATCCAGTTACCTGGCTTCGTCGGGTTTGAAAACAATCCTAATTTGATAAACCTCCGCTGCAGGTAATCCTGGTGGTCTGTCAAATATTACATATGAATAAAACCCAGAATCGCCTCTCCGCAATATATATCTGCGCGAAAATAAATTATATCAAACAATGTCAGTGAGCTAATTCTGTATTTGTTTTCAACTGTACGAAAAATTAAGGGTTTGGAATACACCTTTGGTCTAGTTTTATGGGGACGCTTGAGCCTTTCATGGAAGCTGATGACCATGTTCTTAAAATGAAACCTCCACTATATTCTCGTTTGCTACAATGACAGAGAAATTTGTCCCATGGATTCTGCACTATAGTTTTCAATCATAAATCTGTCTCTTGAATATCCGTCAGTGCATAAAGCATGAATTATTATCTAAAAGGGAGAAGTGGGGTACTGACTGATAACTGACGAGATGCATGTGTGAGATTATACACCCTAAGCATGTGTCTATTCGGATTCTCCCGAGTTAGGTAGCTATAATCGGTTAATAAGGAGTAAGGCATGGGGAAACATAGGTTATTTTCTTTTATTATTAATTTCATCATTAAAACAAATACAGGAAGACACAGTTAATTAGTACTTGAGAAGACACAAATTATAGGGAAATGAAGATCGTGCAGGTTACATCCCATTTTGGAGTGGAAGAAAACAAGAGATGAAAAGGGGGGAGTGAAAGTAACAAATAAGATATATTACCTCTCAACCTTGCCAGGTTTTCCTGGTTCGTTCCAAAACAACGTCGAAGTACCTATAAATATGAAGGCAGATTATGTCAATCAAACCTGGACTTATGTGGATCCAATTCTTATGCCATGCTATACTGCATTACTTTGAAGAAACTCCTAACTTCGATGTAATTTATTTAATTAATAATACGAAGTAGGTGATAGGTATATGTACCCTCTATCCTCTTTTCTCTTTTAGGATCAAGTACATTGTTAACTCCAGTATATATTCCAATGATATAGCCCTTGGGCTTTGACAAATTGAGGGAAACGATGCCGTTGCCAATCACCACCTGAAAGTAATGGTTATTTCTTTTATTTTCTTTTTTCAATTCTTTGGACGAATTCTATCGTTTTCCCAAACAACTGGTATCACCTTGTGGCGATTTTCGGTATTCAGCATGACTGGAGGAGGAGGCGGCGTCGATGTTGAATCTCTTCTGCAAGTGGAAGCAGTGCAGAGAAAGAAGAGAGTTAAAAATAAAATAAAATAATCAAAGAGTGACGTTGTCATTTGACAATATTCAAAATCGAAAAAATGGAACATATGGACAATATGCATAGTTGAGCAATATTTCTGTACAATTTATAGAATAAAAAGAGTGATCTAATAAAGAAAGATAAATTTAAAAATAAGTTATAAAAAAAATATGTATATAATAATTATATAATTTGATGTTTAGTTCTGGCAAATGGTTCATTTTTTTTTCCTTTTCCTAGTGTAGTGTAGCGCTTCATTATAATTCTTCTCCTATTCCTCTTTTAAAAAGCCGGTTTTGGTAACCTAGCTGTTGGAATTGGAATCAAATACAATTGCCTTCATGATTTTATTTAAAAGAAAATGAAGAAAAAGGAATAAGAAGATAACGAAAATATTTAGCTGATTGATTGCAACTTCAAAAGGGAAAAGAAATGGGAAAAGATAATGGAACTCACCTCAAAAAGTTCTCATACCTTCCTTGCTTGGAAAAATGAAGTGGAGATATGGTTTATTTTTTTTGTTAAAAATAATGTCTTATACATGATAATTTATGGTCGGAGAGTAGTATAAAATTTTTACATTATCAATATTTTTAATTAAATTCATATAATATTATATTCTTGAAGAATAATATTAAAAGTCCATCCCATTTTAGAGTGGATTAGGGTGGAGGGAAAGAGATAAAGAGAACAAGAAATAGTAGAAAGAAAAAGTGATAGATATGATATGTGATATGATGGAAAATGTTGAAAAAGATAAAAAGAAAAAAAAAGGGTGAAAGTGAGTTGTAAGAAATGAAATGTGTATTTATAATTATCCATTCTTAAATGAGAAAGATAGAAGTGGGATTTAATATCAAGGGCAGATACTATTGGACAGTTTGGCACTTGATAGTTTTATGGTTGAATTTTGAAAGTATGATTTTCGTCCAGCTATGTGTGCACATGACAATTAATGTAAAACCACCCACTCTCCTCAAACATATGTGTATGCAAAAAAGTTGTATCATATATAGGGAGTAAAAGGTAAAAATAATTGATCTTAATTTTATATAATAATTAAATTATTTTATTTAAATATAATTCTTACTATTTATATTTAACTATATGATCAAGATTAGCTTATAGGTTCTCACACTATAGAAAGAGAGGGAGAGAGAAATGAGTTAAAAGGTTGGACAAGCATTTAATGATTTTTGAACATCTTATTTTTTTCAAATACTTAATTAATATTTTTTTTTTTTATCTTTCTCTTCCTATCACACATTACATCATTTATTATATCTATATATTTTTTTCTTTTATCTTTCTCTCACTAGACGTCAAATAACATTTTAATTGTCAAAAAATCACGTTTGTTAATTAAATGCTGCCATGTCTTTATGAATAATGATATATGTACATCCCGTTTTTCAGTATAAAAAGTAAAAGGATGAGAGAAATAGAACAAAAAGAGGAGAGAAAACAAAAAATGTGATATAATATGATATTAAAAGACAGCTAGAAATGAAAAGGAAATGAGGTAATGACAAATATATAAATATAATTGTTAATTTAATATGCAGCTATGAACAGTAAAAGTAACACATGCACTTGTGAAAGTGATGTGAAATAAAAAATAGGATTAATTATTTTTTGGTTTCTCACTTTTTGTCGATTTTTATTTTTAATCCCTCAAAAATATTTTGATCGGTCATAGTCCCTTATAAATTTTTCGTTCGTATTTTTAGTCCTTACCGTTAACTTGAACTGTTAAGTGATGACATGTCTCCATATGGGCTGCCACGTGGACTACTATGCTGACATGACAGCCACGTGGCAATTTTTTTAAAAAAATTGATAGAAAATGTAAATTATAAAAATAGTCTCTCATTTTATCACGATTTACGTTTTTAGTCCCCAAAAAAAAGTTTGACCGATTTAGTCTCTCAAATTTTTTCATTCATGTTTTTAATCCCTCCCATTAACTTACACAGTTAAACTTTAATAATTAATCAATTAATTATTATTTACACTCATTCAAGTTTTTTCCTCAAAATTAATTTAACCAATAATTTATTAATTAATTATAGCTCAAAAGCTTATCACAACACTTCTCTTACCTCTTCATCGCTATGTTTCGATAATTCAAGACATTCGTAATCTCTTATGAAAAGACTAGCAATCTAATCTCTTTGATTATCCTTTACCAGTAATTTTTTTTCTTTTTTTGTATTTTTGTTGTGAAATAATGTGTAAAATAATAATATGTGAAAATAATAATTGATTAATTATTAAAGTTTAACTGTGTAAGTTAACGGAAGGGATTAAAAACATGAATGACAATTTTGAGGGACTAAAACCGGTCAATTTTTTTTGAGGGACTAAAAATATAAATCGTGATAAAATGAGGGACCATTTTCATAATTTACATTTTTTATTTTTTTTCAATTTTTTTTAAATTTCACGTGGCTATCACGACAGCCTAGTAGTCCACGTGGCAGCCCATGTAGAGCCACATTATCACTTAACGGTTCAAGTTAATTAGGGACTAAAAACACGGATGAAAATTTTATGAGGGACTATGACCGGTCAAAATATTTTTGAGGGACTAAAAACGAAAATCGACAAAAAATAGGAACCAAAAAGATAATTAACCCTAAAAAATATATGTAAATAGCAAACTTCAATTTTACGTGCATGGATTTTAAATTATTGATATGTTTTGAAAGGGAGATTCTGCTGTAAGTGAAGTAGACCATCAGACTATACTATTTGATGCCGAGTCGGTTACAATAATGCAATTTGCAGAGACTTGATATAAAAATGTAAGAGTTAATTGCATTTTCATCAAATTTTGCGTCATTAAATACAGGTCATCTATGCCGTATTGCTGTAGACTAAATTTTGTCAAAACATAACGGAGACATTCGAAACACAGTCAAAGAACGCACGTACGGTGCAGGAGAAGACGCAAGCTTGCCAATAAACTCTTTTCATTGCCACAGTGGCAAGTTATAAAATACTATCTTTTTTTTTACCATAAACATAAAATAAAGGATGCAAGTGAAAAGTAGCATGCCACTGGAACCATATATATAATATGTGAAGGAAATGCATTGAAATTCTCCTGTTAATATATAAACGGGACACAAGAGACAAAAAACACGACTTTTATCTGTTATATATGGAATCTTCTGAAATTATTATTTACTTGTAGTAAGTAATTTTTCATGAAAAATATAAAAAATAACATTTACATAGCTTTCTGAATGCATTTCTCATCTCATGAGATTTCCTTTTCGTTTACTCAGAGTCACACAAGATAAGCATAGAATAAAAGCAACATTGCTATGTAACTAAAAAAAGAAGCAAGAGAGAATGAAGAACCTGAATGAGACTTTCTCAGAGCAGGCACCGAGGAAGATTAAGCTGAGCTGCACAGCCATTCTAAACCACCAGTGGAAGGAAACCCGTTTATTCCTCACCTGAGATGCAACCTTCATCTTTATGTTGGAGATGAACAGTTGATCAGCTGATAGCTTTTATTTTCCTTGGAATTGTTTTTCTATATAAAATCTCTTTGTTGGAACCTTGATATGCACCTTCAAAAAACGTGCTGGAAGTGAATGTATATTACTAGTGCTCAATGCTTTGTATCTTTTTCAAGGATTGCTGTATCTTTTTCAAGTGCGGGGATCATGACACGTTACACATACTAATACAAGTGGAACATCAATGCTTTGTACGGGTGGGATCTCAACATTCTCACAGCTTTTACATATTTCACTATTGCATATAGGACATAACACTAGTGGGAGGGTGGAACATTGCTAAATAGGTGTCATTCTTCACATATATTGCAACCTTTTTTTGGTTGTGTGATTTGTACTTCTAATCTTTTGCACTTTTGTGCTTAAGGTTAGCTATTTATATCAATATATTTTTGCCTATCAAAAACAATAAGTAGTGCTCAATGAACAGCTTTAGCTTCACTTTGTTGTTGCCACTTTCTCCCACTGCTTTCTACGTTTCTTATTCCGTTTTTGGAGCTGCCCCTCAATTTTCATAATTTTACACGACAGCAAGTGTTCCCTTCAACGTTGGACTAAGGTCCACGTGAAGGGTATACTTGGCTTTCAAGAAAGGATTATGAGGATGAATTTGGCAAAGCTTGTATCATATGATCGAATGAATTAGGATCAGGGTAACATTGAACTTAGCATTTTGAAAAAATTAACTAGTATTTTGGTATATTGTACTGGTATTTTTTAATTTAAACAAAACTTTAAAACATTAAAAATTATTTAAAATTAAAAAATTGTGAAAAAAACACATATCATAAAAGAAGTATAACAAGAGATGTCTTTTTTTTTTTGTTTTTGATAAAAGATAAGAGATGTCTTTATTCTTGACACTAAAAGCTCGACTTTATTATAAAATGGTAGATTTTGAGATATGTTACCAAATCATTGGCCAAATTTGCAAAATTCAAGTATGTATTTGATTAAATTAGTTACCAATATTTAAGACCTAGTAATCTTTTTAAATATCGAAAAAAAACTTGACTATAATTTGATTAAATTAGATGCTTATATTTAAGTCCTGTTATTAATTTTAGGAAATCTATTAATTGAATTTGTGTATTTTGAAAAAATTTCATATATAAAACCAATTTATTTGGAGAAAAAACTAATTTATTATATTTTTTCATCCTAAAAGCCTGTTTATAAACAGGGTAAAACATCTTGATCACGAAAAAAAAAAAAAAAAAAAGGAGGGAGGGGGAGAGCTAGGTTATCAACATTGATAAGCACTAAAATAATGAAAATGAATCACTCACAAACGAACAAAAGATCTGAACATTAGTTATGACAAAACTTCTCAACATAATCTATTATATTTCTCATTGGATAATACGGTGGGAGTTAATTTGAGGAGGGCCACGTAAATAAATAGATCTTAAGAGTTTGTTTGGCAGATTTTATTTTTTTTTGATAATGTAAATTTGAGAATATAGTATTTCTATGTTTGTTATGAGTTAAAAAAAAAATTTCTGAGTATTGTTCATTGTTAGGAAAGTAGTTATAGTATGATTTTTTTTTTTAATTTCCATGATAGGGGGTGGAAAAGTTAATTTCTCATGAAAATGTGAAAAGATTTTTTCTAACCAATTATTACTTCCATTTTAACTCTTATTTTTTATTTTAATTATTTTAAAATTTAAAAAACATTCCTAAAAATATTAAAATCTAACTAAATGCATTATAAAATATTCACAGAAATAACATTCTTTGTTATAATATTCTTAGGAATGTAATTCCTAAGAATACAGTATTATACTTTGAAACAAATCACATTTCTAAAAATACAATATCATAGCTTGAAACAAACACTTCCTAAATGAGAAAAGCCTCAAAGGACTGCACTACTATAAAAGTTAAAGTGCATATATACAATATATGTTTAATTCAAAAATGGCCTCCTTCATTTTTATTTTTTCGTGTATGTGCATTGTCATCTAAAAAACACGGAGGAAAAAAAAGAAAAAGAAACAGAGATCGGAAAATGCTATACGGACCTGTGCCTCTTAAGAGGATTTATGGAGCACGGTTTGGAAGGCAAGAAGAAGTTCATATGCTTTCGGATTATTGAGACTCCCACGTATCTATAGGCATTATTCAACTAATACTTAGGATCTGTTTGGTTCAAACAAGGGGAGGGGGGAAAACGAATTAGTGAAAGGATGGGGGAAGGAAAAATAGGGAGAGAGATTTTGATTAGACATTATGTTCAGATAAAAAAAGGGGAGCAGAGAGATTTTAATAAAGAGTAGAAGAGATAACTCTTTTCTTGTTTAGTTCACAAGAGGACGAGAGAGATTTTAAAAAATTAATTTATCCCTATACTTTATAATTTTGAATTTTAAAACACAATTAAGAAATATTTTAATATATTTTTGGAAATATTTTAAATCTTTTTTCCTCCCTTCCAAATCTTCCCAATATTAGAAGAGAACAAAAATTAGATGAGGAGGATTTTGCTCTCCTCTATCCCCCTCCCTTTCCTGCTAAAAATTGAATCAAACAACAAAGTTTATAAAAGTCCCTCCCTCCCTTCTATTTCCCTCAAGCAAACACTATGTTAATTGATGTTAAACACAATGAGATATTTAAAAATTAGTAATGAAACAATTTATATTAATTAGAATAAATTTTAAAATATTTCAAAATTTAACTTTTTAAATGCATATATTTTTATGTTTTAATTTATATTTAATATTAACAAATATATATATATATAATATATATATATATATATATATATATATTATCTTTGAAGTGAATCTTTTCTTTAAATATTTTTAACATCTATACAAGCAATTCATATTCATATCATTTATTATAAAATTTAAGGTTTTATTTTTGAATTGAGGGTATCTCTCATATCATATCATGTTATATTATTTTATCGATATGGCACATGATTTTACCATTATTTAGTAATTAATTATTAATAATAATATCATGAAAGAAGATTTTAGCATGTAGTCAGATGCTACCTGACAAATCATATTGATTCTTTTTTGTTGATTTTTTTATTTTATAGAAATACATCTTATAGTAATTGTAGAAATTAAAGGGATTACAACAAATATATATTATGATGAAATCAATCAATTAAATCATTAAATTTTATATGAATTTTGATTTTGTATAATATGATAATTAATTTATCAAATTTTATAGAATA
>CM014730.1:70833370-70930824 GCA_004329165.1 Spatholobus suberectus | reverse complement strand
AAATATCTTGAACCATCAATAAAAGATTTATTTATGGCTCAATTTGTTGATTGTCATTTTGATGAATAAGTTTGCCCAAACATTAGGAAAAGAGAAAGGAAATTAGTTGGAATAAATTGTCATTATCCCAGCATGATCCTCATACGAAACAATGTAAATTAGGAGTTTAAAAGATAATTCATTTATAAAGTTTAGCTAACTAATTTCCAATTGTACTCACTAACCCAAAAAGAATGACTAGATCATATGTATCAATTGATAATGCTAAAAAAAACTGAATTTGTTGTTGGATAATCTAATATTGTAAACAAGTCTTAAACATGCACAAAGCATGTCAAACCGATCAATTCAAAAAATAAAATTCTCAATCAAGAAAATAAAATATTTAATTAGTTCAATTCATTCAATGCATTTTCAATTTAAAATATAAGTCTAATTATACAAATTTAACAAAAAAAAATACAATATATGTAAATATTTAATATTTTAATTTTTTATTAATAAAATAATAGGTCTGGTCAGGTTGGATTTGGAATGCATCAACCTGTAACTCAAAACAATTTTAATTGGGCCAATGAAAATGAACCCAATCCAACTGCTCAAATGTTGGGTTGAGTTCAGGTTGGTGGGTACGTGGTCGATAGCGACCCGCTTAGACCCCTAATCCCTAGTGGTTTGAGAAAGACTTGTGGTATATCCATTAATTCTTAATAATGGGAGATTTTTACTGGATTAGGTCATGTAAATTTTTTCCTTTCATTGGGATTTTTTCAGGATAAAATTTGGTGCATGTTGATTTTATTTTTTTATTCCATGTATATTATTATTCGCTTAAAAGGGACCTTGGCAGGTTCAGTGCCGCCACACACTGGGAGAAGGAAGCAAAGCAGCAGACTGGCTCGTGATCTAGCTTGAATGAAGTCAGCGAATTTTTCGCTTCTGCTCCTCAAGATTTAGAACCTTTGGTACTTGCTCAATGTAGGGGTGATAGTGTCCCCGTTGAGCTCTTTCGTAATTTTGGCCGTTTTGGCTCCTAGTTAAGCAAAAAATTATTTGTTACTTGAGATATTTCCAGAGACTATTGTTAATTGTAAAAGGGAAAAAGGAGATCCAGTTTACTTCTGCTAATTGTTATTTGTCATCATATCTTTCCCCAAAAGGATGCACTAATGTATCATGCATGGATATTTCATTGGGCAAGAAACAAGCAATTATGGTAGCTAACGCACGCAGTGAAGTCACCATGTAGACCAGCGCAGAAGGGTGTGAATTTTCTTCATTCCCAGAGCAACAAATTTTACAAATCAACATCTTATTAATCATTCGAAGGTCAAAGAGATAAAAATGATTTTGTTGATGAATGAAATGGTGAAGCTTGTGTTTTTCTTGTTGGCCATATGGCTTCCTCCAATACGAGGTTGTGGCTTGTAGATCAAGTTCAAGTTCCTCCCTCTGACTAAGATGTTAAATGTCACAAAGGTCTTCGTGACTTACCAACAAGGCTAGAGCTGCAGCTCAATGGAAATTAAAAGTAATTATGACTCAGGTTTTTCATTTCGCGAGGAGAAAGGAAGTAAAATTCAAGAGCTTGAGGGATTCAAGCTCATTCACAAACTATACGAGCGAGGAGTGTTTGATTCAATTTATTATATATATATATATTATTTATTTATTTATTCTTTAAGAAATTTTTAAAAATAAATTATTATTTTTTAAATTCATCTTAAACAAACATGCACAATGTTATTCAAGTAACTTTATTATGGTTGAACCTCAAAAAACTTTATTATGGTTAAAAATTATTATTTATAATGGCTGAATTAGATATAAATTCAGTTTGAAAAGTGTTATTGTTATCGTGGATTATATTATATATAACATTACAATCATTTATTTTTGCCTAAATAATTTTTTTTTAATTATTTGTCAACAATTAAATTTTATAATTTGATCAATTAATTTTAATACAAATATTACCTTAAATCAAATCACACTAATGAATGATGATAGTAAAGTGAATATCAGCGTTTATTATATACTAATAGATATCCGATGAAATACTGCCTTCAATTAATCATGATATAAAAATGTATATAATTAAGTGGGCAAATCAATTTTTATTTAATTAATCAATTAAATGTATAAGTTATATAGCCTTTTACCTAACATTTATTATATCATTAATATTTTATTAAATTTTTTGCCTTGAATTAACACAGCATTAAAAAAATTAAATAATTAAGTATATAATTAAATAAGTTTTATGTAATTAATCAATTACCCTGCCTAATAATTTAAGTTAGATAAAAATCATTTATTAATTTTAAATTATATAATTTACTCATCAATTGATTTAAAATTTATTATTATAGATAATTTTAAACAAATATCCTACTTAATAATATATAAAAATATTATAAGCAATAAGTGACATGAAATCATTAAATTTTTGTTCCTCCAAATTTAGCTTATATCATAAGCTTATTCTTATTTTTATTTTATTATTTGTTACAAAAACCTTACTCAATACAACGCACGCGTGTTTAAGTAATTAAAATATAATCATTACTATCTTATAAATATTACTACCTTATAAATAATTAATATAATTATTATAGACAAAGATCTTCTGCAATTTTTTCAAAACTACATGAGATCTCAACTCTTGATTTATTTTAATATTTAATAAATTTAATATATAAAGTATTAAAATAACATAAATGAATGATGAGATTTGTAAACAGGACACTCTCAAGGTTTTTTGAACCGGAAAGAATCCTAGTCCAATTATTACTATCTTATTAACCTTCATCAATACAGTGCAAATAAGTTGGTTTTTTTTTTTTTTTTTAAGGCGAAGCTCGTGAAGTAGGCAACATCGTCACATGAGACGTGGACAACGTCATCGTAGACGTCAACATGGTAGCTAAATATCTCTTTCTTGCAACTGCTTCTTGACAACGTCATCGTAGACGTCACAGATACACGCTTCGATCTTCTCTTTTCTAGTCCTTATTGGAATTCTTTTCTAATTCATCGGAATATCGTAACATACTGAAAATGGCCACAGAAGCCTGAAATTGAGCATCCCAGGAGGCCTTCGGATGGGCAGCTAGGGTTCCTTCTGGTGCTCTCTCCCCTTTCAATTTCTCAAGAAGGTTCATCTCTTCACTCAATACATCTTTCACTTATTTGTTATACCAATTTTTTTTTCTCGTTCCACTAGTTATTGAGGAAAATATAACAACATTACGTCATAAAATGAGATGTCTAATCTTTCAAATTTTCGTTTTTCATTAACACGAGATATGGACAATGGTTTAGAACGTAGAACAATATAGTAAAAATGGCACGTTAATAGTGACTACAAAAAAAAAAAAAAGTTGTTACGAACAACGTTGCTTGCTATTTAATATAGTTCTGTTTCGTAAATTTTTTCAGGGAAACTGGTGAAAAAGATGTGGCATTCAAAGTTTTGTACTGTGGAATATGTCACACGGACCTCCACATGGTGCAGAACGAATGGGGCTTTTCCACCTATCCACTAGTCCCAGGGTATATACATTATATTGTAAAACCAATGCTTACTTTAATTAATTCTATCATTTGAGGTGATATGCCTGTACAATAAAAGAAAAAAAAAAGTTTTAGTTTCTCTATAATTTAATGACATTTCGTTCATGAGAAAATTCTCGATGTGGAACTGAACGAACAAGTAATTGATGGGTAACAAGGCTACTCTTGTTTATCAAACATTAAAGTGCAATACCAAGGGACAAATTCAATTTGATGCTAATTAGTGTATGAAATGGTGCAGGCATGAGATAGCTGGTGTAGTGACAGAGGTGGGAAGCAAAGTACAAAAGTTTAAAGTTGGGGACAAGGTGGGTGTGGGAGGCCTGGTTGATTCCTGCCGCAGCTGACAAAACTGTGATGACAATCTTGAGATTTATTGTCCACAATATACGGCCACATATGGTGGCAAGTATAAAGATGGCACCACCACATATGGAGGCTACTCTGACTCAATGGTTGCGGATGAGCATTTTGTGGTTCGCATTCCTGATGGTTTACCACTTGATGCTGCTGCACCTCTCCTCTGTGCTGGGATCACAGTGTATAGCCCTCTCAGATATTTTGCTCTAGACAAGCCTGGTCTACATGTGGGTGTTGGTTGGTCTGGGTGGACTAGGGCCATATGGCTGTGAAGTTTGCCAAAGCTTTTGGGGCTAAAGTGACAGTAATAAGTACACATCACCCAACAAAAAGGAGAAGGCAATAAAACATCTGGGAGCTGACTCCTTTATGATAAGCCATGACCAAAATCAGATGCAGGTACATATATATCATATATGTCATGCGTTAATTTGGACTGTGGAAATACACATATTTCTCTCTCAATTAATTAATGTGTTGATCATTTTTTAGGCTGCAAATGGTACTTTGGATGGTATTATTGACACAGTTTTCTGCTGTTCATCCCTCTTACCTCTCATTGGTTTACTCAAGTCTCATGGAAAGCTGTAACGGTCGGTGCACCAGATAAGCCTATGGAGCTTTCTGTCATGCCTTTAATTATAGGCAAGCATATGAAAAAATAGATATTCATAGGATGCACAGCACGTGAAGCATGTGACGCGACGAAGGATGGTTTAGTACTGCAAATTTTTATTTTTTTTTTTATTACTAGTACTGCGAAATTCAGACGCATGCACATGTAAAAATTTAAATCATCCATTTGATGCTAACAAGTTTTTTAATATCAACCATTGACAGGGAGAAAGCTAATAGCTGGCAGTTTGACTGGAGGGATGAAGGAGATCCAAGAGATGATTGACTTCGCTGCCGAACATACTGTAAAACCTGACATTGAGGTCATTCCTATTGATTATGTCAACACAGCATGGAGCGCCTCCTCAAAGCAGATGTAAAATATAGATTTGTGATTGATATTGAAAACACACTAAAACAAAGTTCTTGAATTTTCTAGATTCACATTAGTGAAAAATGTGATAGCTTTCAGCGTACCGTTTACCAAGCAGTAACCTATTTCATCTGTGTTGTTGTTAAATAGAGTGATATAAAAATTTCTAGATTTTTCTACAAAGTTGTAGCAGTATTAATGTATACGGATTAGAAAGATCATGATTACTCTAAAAAAACTTACCTTTAGAAACTTGTAGATTGAAGTAAAAATTTATAGTACTAACCGACATTTGGTAGTCGGTGTTCGGTGCCTATAAATAGGCATAATGCTCCACAAATGTAAGCAAGCTTCTGGCAAAGCAAATTAATACCTAAGTGTGTTATTTCTCTAAATCTCTTACCATTATTGAACTCCTCCCAAGACTCCAATATTTCACTTACCAACAATTAAACTAATCTTTTCCTATTCTTCTTCTTTTCTTAAAAAAAATAAAAATTAAACTAATCTTTTTTATTCTTCTAAAAATTAACAAGGGCATCGGAGCTACTTTTGGTTATTTACTTAATGCAGACATATCACCCAACTATCTTTAAAAAAATCTATACCATTTTCAAATTTATTCTTAACTCATGGCTAATATCATTCAACTATTATTTATTTTTTATCATATTTTCACATGAGAAAACTATGATTTTTGAAGGATTAAAATGAAAGCATTTTTTACTCTTAAGATTTACAGAACTTTATAAAAGATGAAATTCATTGTTCCAGTAAACACTTAACTCTTACTACAGTTTTGCTCAGAAAAAGGAGTTGAAAGAAAAATATACAGAAGGGGGTAACATCCTTACTTTTCTTATTGAATTATTTTCTTAATTATTATATATTTATTTTTGAAAAACCAAATGAAATATTAAAATTTGATTCCTACGTTATGCTTGTATTATTTAGTAGTAATTAATTATATTTTTAAACAATTTTTGAAAAATGAAGCCCAAAAAATATTTGTAAAATGAACTTTTGTTTTTAAAAATTCAAATGACAGAATTAATAGACAAAATAGTTATAAGTGTTTACAAACTATTTTTAAGTCATCAATATACTTAGAATAATTAATAATAATCTTAGAATTTTTTTGGAGATTTATTAGATAATTTTGTAAAATGACAAAAATAACCTTGATTGATTATGGAATGAGAACCAATCAAAGACTTTTTGACCTCAAAATATTTTAAAATATTTATTTGAAAGAAAAATAATAAAAAATATAACACTTTAATTTCAAATTTTCAACTATTTTTTCAATATTTGAAAATTAATTCCGAAAAAATCAAGAAAGAATTTTAAAGTTCTCATCCCCACCATTACACTCAGAATTTCAAGAGTTATTTAATCATGATTTTTAATAATTTTTTCGAGGTGGAGCCTGAAGAAATTAAAAATGACGATTTTTGTCCTTATTTATCAATATTAAGGGCTGACATAAGAAAAAGATTCAATTGAATTTCAAATGTTAATTTGAGCCTGAAATCATAGTATATATATTAAAATATAATTTTAAAAATTTTCAGGAAATTTTTTGAATTTTGTATAAAATATCTAAAATGTCCTAGATGTCTTGTAAGCCTAACTAGTAATGATTTCATATTCAGAAATGGTGAAATGATAGTCTAAATTCATTTTCTAGTTAAAATATTTAATTTTAGAATTCTCATAAAATTGGGAATTTATTGAATTAAAATAGATTAATATGAATATTTTAGCTGAAAAATACAAAATAAATATATCAAAATTTGAAATAAATTAATAAAAATAAAAATTAATTATTAGAAACATATTTTTGATGAAAAATAATGTATATGTCTAGTTTTACATTAAAATGCATTAATTTGATATTAAAAGTTAATTTCTTCAAGTTTGACAATTATATCGCTACTGGCTATTCAATTATAGATAAATTTTACATTGAGGAGCTTAGGGACAGTTCATGCAGCACATCCCCAACGCTAAAAGAGGTGATTCACCACCTATTTGGATTATGTGTCCCTAAAATTCAATTAAAAATAAGTGAAAAAGTTAATTTATGACATATTACATGATATCATCAAGTGGATACCTATACCACTTCAATTCTCTATAAATAGGCAACCTCTTGTACAAAATTTTCATCACCTCTTTCTCTCTCAAACTGGTTGAACAATTAGAGAGCTTCTTTCTCTAGAATTTCTTTTTTACTTTGTTTTTATACTAAAATTTACTAGTTTTCATCAACTAGTAAAATTTCTCTTCCTAGAAGCTTTGCACCAACATCATCAACTTTCCTCCTCTTCATCAACTACCTTAGAGGTAATGGGGGGAAGGAGGGGGAGTAGGGCTGGTTCTAAATTATTGTCACTTTACATGTTAGTAGGAAAGGTTTTCTCCTAAACCCGTTTAGGCATTATTATTATTATCATTATGTTGTTATAATGTTTGACGTTCAACTTTAGTTTTTGCTAAGTTATTACTCTGCTCAAATTTAAATTATTAAATTATAATTGCTAAGTTGTTACTCTGCTCAAATTTAGACTATTAAATGTATTTACTAAGTTGTTATTCTGCCCAATTTTATAATTAAAATGCATTTATTAGTAGTTATTTTTCTCAAATTTAATTATTATTTTGTTATTAAATTTTTATTTTGCTAAAATTTTAGTAATAACATTTGATTATTAAGTTATTATTCTGCTAAAATTTTAGTAATTAAATTGTGATTACCAAATTGTTATTCTGCTAAATTTTGGTAAATAGTTATACTACCAAAATTTTAATGATGCTAAATTATTATTATGTAATTTCTACAATATAAGGCAGAAATGTTACTAGTGCTCAAATTAAGTGAGACTAGGAAAACCTCTGTTTGAGAACTGATAATTTGATAAATTAGTGAGTAATGTAAAGCAAGTGACATGTAGTGGAATGACACTCTGCTATGAAAGTTACAGATTGGTACGCTGAGGAATGAATGACAAGGATCCACTTGCAGAGGTCTTGGAGGTAGGCATCGAGTGGTAAGGTCATAATGGCTAAGGTAACGCCCTCGAGAGTAGGATATTCACCTGACCAAGCTCGATAACCCCGACAACTATCCAGCATTTCAGGATTAGTATGACAGTACAACTCTATAAATGGACGTCATGACTGTTATTTGTTCCTCATTAATGATGAGGATTGTACCATGTGATGATGTTGAAAAGGTATATGTACTCCCAGTCACTTTTCGATTCTGTTGAGAACTATTACTCACCAATGAGGAGAATAGATCCATACCTAGTCAAAGGCAGTGTAGTATAATATAACTTATAATGAACCCTAGGTTCCCTTCTATTATCAATTGTGTTTTATCTTGTTTTATGGTAGACTTCCTACCCTACATTTAAAAGTGATTTTAGAACAAAATATCTCAATTATTTTTCTTCTATGTATGATTGATTGTGATTATTAAAGATGACGTTAATGCCCGTGATGCTGAGTACAAGGTGACGATTTGAAAACCTATATTATAGTATTTTTACGAGGAATAGGGTAGATTGACACTGTTCTATATAGGATGTTTTTGATGTACTTGTAGTTTTTTTTTTTTTTTGTATTTTACGACCATTATGTATTACCAAATCACGATGTACAGTTTACATATATATATATATATATATATATATATAGTCTTATCTTTCATCTTTTACTACCATTTTCAAATTCTGTTAAGATTGAAAATTTCCTATTATAAAGTAGAAAAATTTTACCTGGATTTTGATATACTTAAACTTAATAACTTAATTAATGCGAATCATATTTAATATGAATGGGTGTCATAAAAGGACCCAAGGGCAGTATTTATTTTACAACAAGAAGTGGCTGACATAATCTTTCCAAGAATAATGGGTGCTACATGTGTTAAAAATTCATGGAGTACTCTAAGGAGGAGTTCCAAGGAAGTTTCAAACTAAAGGAGTCTGAGACTGTAAAAGACTACTATTCTAAAATAAAAGGAATAGTAGGTCGAATAAGAGCATATAGGGATGATAATTTTGACAAAAAATTGTTGAGAAAATTCTAATTTCTATTCCTTGTAAGTATGATGCAATCGTTATTATAATTGAGCAAACCAAAGATCTATCTACTTTATTAATGACAAAACTAATAGGCTCTCTTGAAGCATATGAGCAAAGATTGAGTAGGCATGATGAAGACAATAAAAAATGCCTTCTAATCAAAGATTATATTACAGCCTCAAAATAGATGGAGGAAAGAAAAATGGTGGAGAAAATTTTAGAAATAAAGAAAATTCTAGAAGTTTCTCTAAAACCAATCAAGACAAATATTCTTCATGTGGAATTTGTAAGGAGACAAGTCAATTAGAGAAAGACTGTTGGCATTGTGGAAAGTCACAATGTTAGCATTGTAAGAAATTTGGACACGTGGAGAAGAATTGCCACAACAAAAATAAGCATTAAGCAAATTTTGTTGAAGAGTATGCTTGTGAGTAACATCTTTTCTATGCTACCTGAGATTCTATTGATGAAACAGGTGAAAACTGGTACTTGGGTAGCAGTTGCAACAATCACATGGCTAAAGATGGAAGCATCTTCAAGGAAATTGATGACTCTATCAAAGTCAAAGTTTGACTAGGAAATGACACCATGATGGAGTCAAGAGGCAAAGGCACTGTCATGGTAGAGATGAAGAAATGTACAAGACTTATCAAAGATGCTTACTAGTCCTAAATCTTAAAGAAAACCTCTTAAACATTGGTCAAATGATGGAGAAAGGCTATGCTCTTCATTTCGAAGGAGATACATGCACAATTTATGATAATTATAACAGAGGTGAGAGATAGCTTAAGGAAAAATGGAGAAAAGAAATAGAAATTTTCCAATAAGCTTCAAATATACTAATAAAATTGTCATGAAAGTCCAAGTTGATGATTCATGGCTATGGCATCAAAGATTTAGTCACTTCAACACTTAGGCATAGAAGCTGTTATATCAAAAGTATGATGAGAGCTCTTTCATTCTTGAAAGAAAATAATGAAGCCTATAAGGACGTCTTCTAGTGAAGTAACACTAACTATTGTTTTTCACTAGAAAAGCATTGAGAGCAAAAGACTTGCTAGAGTTGACACACACTGACATTTGCAAATCGATGAGGACACCATAACTTCACAATAGTAGGTACTTCATCTTATTCATTGACGACTTTTCTAGAATGACTTGGGTTACTTCATTAAGGAAAAATCAAAAGTTTTCAAATTATTCAAAATGTTTAAAGCCTTTATCGAGAAGCAAAGTGGGAAACATATAAAAGTACTTAGAAGTGATCGTGGTAAAGAGTACAACTCATACGAGTTTGATAAGTTTTGTGAAGATGAAGGCATTGAGCAGCAACTTACCATCACATATTCTTTCCAGCACAATAGCGTGTCTGGGAGGAAGAATCACATAGTCATGAGATGGTTAGATCAATGTTGAAGGAGAACACACTTTTTGGGCTAAAGTAGTTTACACTGCTTTTTACATGCTTAATAATTGTCCAACTAAGGTAGTCTAAGACAAGACTCCTATTGAAGCTTGGAGTAGGCAAAAGCTATCAGCTAAACATCTTAGAGTATTTGGGTTGATCTGCTATATACATGTTCCTGACAAAAGGATACACAAGCTAAAAAATAAGACAGTACGGGTTATCTTCTTTAGAACAGTACACAGTCAAAAGGCTATTGAATCTACTATTTGCAAATAAAGAAGCTTACTATCAGTTGAGATGTTGAGGTTGATGAAAATATTGCTTAGAATTGGGAAGAAGAAAAAGTTGTGAAAAGCAACATTCTTGTTCTAGTGCAACAACCTTAAGAAGTTGAAGAAGTAGTAGGGAATCCACTAGGTATGCTTCCTCCACCTCCATAACAAAAAATTCTTCACCTGAGTCTACTCTAATATATATATATATATGTGTGTGTGTGTGTGTGTGTGTGTGTGTGCGTGTGTGTGCGTGTGTGTGCACGTGTGTATGAAACTTGTAACATGGCTATGCTTAAGCCTGAATGATATGAATAAGCATCAAAACAAGAACTATGGGTCAAGGCAATGGAAGAAGATATTAAAATGATCAAAAAGTACTTGGAAGCTTGTAGATTGCCTATAAATTGCTGGGTGTGATTTTCGTTCATTTTCTTCGCAAATCAATCACCAACACTCATTTTTGACCAAATCAATCAATAACAAGCATCACAAAATAATCTTAATAACTTCTAATACCTTTTTAACTAATTACATAACAATTTAATCCACGAATCATCCACAAATCTCAAAACCCTTTTTCAAAATCCAATTTGTGTCAAAACTCACATACACAAGATTTTTACCGAAATCAATTGATTCCAAAGCATTAAATTGACATATCAATATCCATAAACACAAAATCAACCAAGAGTAAGCTTCCCTTACTCCTAAAAGTCTCTAAATTTGAATTTTTAGCTTCCTTGAGAATTTATTGTCTTGAGTAAAATCTTCCAATAATCGTGCCTTTTCTCACCACAACCACTTAACTAAGCTTACACCTCCTTTACACCCTCACAAACTCAAGAAATCTTAGAGAGAGATAGAGAGAGAATGAAGGGATGAGAGAGAATAAGAAAGAAAAGCCCTCCTCCCTCTCTTATATACTCGACCTCCCCCGAAACTCTCACACGGACTTTGGGCTATCTGAGGATCATATCTCATCAAACCACTCCCCATAACCCCTAACTGGTCTAACTCAACTGTTTTCCCTCAAAAGCCCAAAATCACACTCACAACACACCTACATTGACTCAAGCACATATCTCAAACTTCTTAAATTCAAATCCGAATTTAAACAAACAACACACAACCATCATCACATACAATAAACTATACATAAAAACAATTCATTTATTTCTTTTAATTACCTAGATTACATGTCAAATTTCCCACTTTTTAGTTATTAAAACACTTAATCATGCATTAGGAAAAACAAGATGTTATAGTATCAAATAATTTTGGATTAATATAAATTTTGTACATTTGATCTATGTTAAAGGAACTTTCAATCCAACAGTGAGTTTTGGGATAAAATTATCCAATTAAAAGTTATTGAATTGTGTAATAATTGGTGTAATTACATCGGTGTCATTTGATCCCTCCCCTATATATATATGCTAGTCATAATTATCTTAGTTAATTCAAATTATAATATTTACTCATTATAATAGCCTTATTTACTATATATACCACGTGGTTATATTTTAGAAAGAAAAAGAATATGGTGCTGTTACGTAGCATCTACCTACGTAACAAAACATTCTTTTACATAATAGAATACAATAGATTTTTCACTTCTTCAATAATAATGGCTATACAAATATCACCACTATTTTGAGAGAAGGATAAAAGAGAAAATTGAGGCAAGAAGAGAAATTAATGGAGTTGATGAATTTTAAATAAAAGTAATTTTAAAAACTTTAGGTAAAAATGGTAATAAATTATATAATATCAACCAATTCTTTATATATTTAAATTAGAATAATTATCTTGAATGAGAGTATTTTTAAAGCTATTATTCAATAAGGGTATTTTTAGAAGTTTTTCTTCAATAAGCATTTTAAATTTTTTTTTTAACCTCTTAGCTCTTTTAATTTATGCTTTTCATCTTTTTTTTTAAATTGAATTTCAATATTTTTCAAAAAAAAATATTAAGAATTAAAAATAACATATTATCACAATGTAAATTGTTTATCATAATTTAAAATATAATATATATACGTTTAATAATATTTATTCACTATAAATTTTAATTGTAATATAATTTATATATCAAAATTATTTATTTATTATAAATTTTAGTTATATAAATTAAATATTTTTCTTGTGTATTGCACATAATAAAATACTAGTTTTAACAAATTTTCTTAATATATATAATTTTGATTTAATCTCACACATGGATGTCACACCTCTAAAAGAACTCTTGATTCAAATTTTGACTACATTGATCAAAATGAATCCTTAAATTTTAATTATGTTTGTATATTATGTTGACAATTATTATATTAGGATATTTTAAATGTTTGTTCACACAAAAGAATTATTAAATTTTATTTTGACCACTTGATATTTATTTACTTTAATTGTATATTATAAATAATTCTACACATATTTTATGATAATGAATTATAATCATAAAATTTATATTTTAAACTAAACTCGTAGACTAAAACTCTAGTTAAAAAAATATATTATAAAATTTTGTTACACTTGTATTATTTATCTTATAAAAACTAGAACAGGATCCTATAGCATTTGTTTAAGATAGCTTGGTTGGCAAGACGAGACATAAAGACACCCTCTGCCATTCGCCTTCACTTTTGACACGGTCTTCTACGCTACCAAGTCAAGCTAGGGAAGCACGCAACAGCGTCACCTGATACGTTAGAGACGTCACCAAAGACGTCAACATAACCCTCACCATGTCACTTATAAATAGCTCTTTCTCGCTACTGCTTCCTTACTCCTCCGTTTGGTGGTCACCCAAAGAGACACACTTCTCTTCCTAAGTCCTTATTGGAATTCTTTCCTAATCGAAATATTATATACAACAGATTGAAATGGCAACACAAGCAGAAATTGAACATCCCAGGAAGGCCTTCGGATGGGCAGCTAGGGATCCTTTTGGTCTTCTCTCCCCTTTCAATTTCTCCAGAAGGTTCATCTCTTCACTCAATATATATTTCCCCATATTTGTTACAGCATTTTTATTTCTCCTTCTACTAGTTCTTCAGAAATGCGAACAACATTACGTGATAAAACGAGTTGTCTAATCTTTCAATTTTCGTTTTTCATAAACACAAGATCGATATGTACAATGATTTAGAACATAAAACAATATACTAAAAATAACACGTTAATAATGATTAAAAAAATGTTAAGAACACAATTGCTTGACACTTAATTAAGTTCTGCTTGGTAATTTTATTTTATTTATTTTTTTCAGGGAAACTGGGGAAAAAGATGTGGCATTCAAAGTGTTGTATTGTGGGATATGTCACTCTGACCTCCACATGGCGAAGAACGAATGGGGCACTTCCACCTATCCACTAGTCCCAGGGTATACACATTATACTTTAATACCAAAGCTTACTCTAATTCTGTCATTTGAGATAATGCCTGTACAATAAAACAAAACGCAGTTTGGTTTCTCTATTTATTATTCAATGACCTTTCGTTCATTAGAGATTTGGAGCTGAACGAACTAGTCATGGATGGTTCACAAGGCTACTCTTGTTTATCAAACAATGAAATGTAATATCAAGGGACAAATTCTGTTTGGTTTAGCTAACTAGTGTAAGAAATGGTGCTGCATGAGGTAGTTGGCGTAGTGACAGAGGTGGGAAGCAAAGTACAAAAATTCAAAGCTGGGGACAAGGTGGGAGTGGGATGCTTGGTTGATTCCTGCCGCACCTGCCAAAACTGTGCTGACAATCTTGAGAATTATTGTCCAAATTTTACGCTCACATATGGTGCCAAGTATAAAGATGACACCACCACATATGGAGGCTACTCTGACTCAATGGTTGCGGATGAGCATTTTGTGATTCGCATTCCTGATGGCTTACCACTTGATGCTGCTGCACCTCTCCTTTGTGCTGGGATCACAGTGTATAGCCCTCTCAGATATTATGGACTTGACGAGCCTGATCTACATGTGGGTGTGGTTGGTCTGGGTGGACTAGGCCATATGGCTGTGAAGTTTGCCAAAGCTTTTGGGGCTAAGGTGACAGTAATAAGTACATCACCCAACAAAAAGGAGGAAGCAATACAACATCTGGGAGCTGACTCCTTTCTAATAAGTCGTGACCAAGATCAGATGCAGGTACATACATATATGCCATGCATTTGGATTGTGGCAATGCACACATTTCTCTCAATTGACTAATTAATGTTGATCATTTTGTAGGCTGCAATGGGTACTTTGGACGGTATTATTGACACGGTTTCTGCCGTTCATCCTCTCTTACCTCTCATTGGTTTGCTCAAGTCTCATGGAAAGCTTGTAATGGTCGGTGGTCCAGAGAAGCCTCTGGAGCTGCCAGTCTTTCCTTTACTTGTGGGTAAGCATGTGAAAAATATATATTTCCCTATATAGGATGCAGAGCACAAGAAGAATGTGATGCTTCATACGGATGGTTTAGTACTTAGTGCAAAATTAATGCAGATGTAACTTAAGTATTTCACTTCACATAATTGGCAGGTAGAAAGATAGTGGCTGGCAGTCTCATTGGAGGGATTATGGAGACCCAAGAAATGATTGATTTTGCAGCAAAACACAATCTGAAACCTGATATTGAAGTCATTCCTATGGACTACGTCAACACGGCAATGGAGCGCCTCCTTAAAGTAGATGTTAAATATAGACTTGTGATTGACATCGGAAACACACTAAAACCAAGCTCTTGAATTTTCGGGATTCACATTTCTGTGAAAGATAATAAATGAAAAATGTGATAGCTTTCAGCGGTTCAGTATACCGTTTTTCAATTAGTTTCCTATTTCAATCTGTGCCATGTATTTTTGTAATGTCATGTCTATGCTACTAATAATAAATACTTCACGTGCAATGTGGCATTGATAATATATATCCCTCAAATTGCCAACAAACGTTTGTATCATATGAAAAATGAGAACGAAATTCACATGCAGTCCAACCGCTTGAGTTACTTTTTTAATGTCCTAGGTAAGAAAAAATTAGATTGCCTTTTTTCCCCCTCAATTTGAATGTTAGATTTCTTAATAAATAATTCATTATTTACTTAATTATTTAATTATATCTTGGATATAATCCAATATTTTATCAACGTGTAACAAATATTTAGGATAGTAATATAAATTACGGAAATATTTTGGTGGAATAGAATTAAAATAAAAGAGCTAAATTAATTTATAGTAACTATAACTTAATAGGTTATAATGATATAATTATATTTTTTTGAAGACATTAAAACCAAAAGAACACAAACTGTTAAGATATCTTCATATCATGATTCAAATCATATCAGCATAAAAATGATAATATATTTTTTTAGCATAATGTATTGGATATATTATTCATAAGAAAAATTTTGTACATCAGAACATATAGTCAAAGAGAGTTTATATGGAAAATCATCAATCATCAATCCAATACATTTTGTCATAAGAAAAAGCTAAACTTGCAAGTTGATTCGCTACTTTGTTGCAACAACGATGAATGTGGTTCAGTGAGAAATAAGTGAATCCTCTAGTAGCCAATTAGTCTCGTCAATAATACACTTAAGATAGGTTCTGGATTCAGTTGATTGTTTGTGTTCGTTGTACCATCACTGGTGTACCTCCTTGCAATTTGACTATACTTGGGTGAAGCCCAATTGTGATGCTACCACTGCTCGGCTTTTTAAACAAAGTAGTAAAAACAAAAACTATTTACTAAAATAATAATAATTTATCGATCTAGGTTGATTAAGAAAAGAGGTCGGATACATATATACACGAGACGCATACTCAGTTAGCGACATGTATATTGTAACAGGAGGTGTCAACTGAGTTAGCGCCTCGCGTTTAATAGTTTTTTTTATATATATAATAGGAAAGTTGGCGCCTCATGTTAAATAATTTTTTATATATATAACAGGAGGCACCAACTCTCGCATTTAAATAATTTTTTTTATAACAGGAAGCGCCTTGCGTTTTAACAATTTTTTTTACTGCACCACCTCGCGTTTAATAAAAAAAAAATTCGCGTTAAATAATTTTTTTAATATAACAGGAGGCTTGTGTTTTATTTTGTAAGATACAAAGATAACACAAAAAGGGAGATTGAATTATGTTATAGTAAATTTTCGCAAAACTTTTTTGAGATGTATCATCTGAAGGATATGATCAAATAAGTTTTCAAAGATGTTTTATAAAATAGACGAATATTAAAACTAAGCAAAGCAAACTGAAAGGCACACAAGATTTATACTGGTTCGTCTCACCCCAGATACTACTTCCAGTTCTTGGCTACAACCAAGTTCCACTAACTTTTCAAGTTACAAGTATTCTTTCCACAAACCTTTTCAGGCTCAACCCAAGTAATCTTTTATTTGCCTCTCCAAGCAAACATCAAAGTATTCTTTGAATTAAAGCCTTTCCAGGCTTCCATCAATTTCTTTGAGAAAAAGGTTAACTTGTGAGTTACCTCACTAGGTTTAACGTCTTAACAAACGAATATGCAGGTAAAGTACAAGTGGAAATTTTTTACAAAAAGGATATATATATATATATATAGATTACAAAGAGAACTTTTCAGCAAAGAGATTTTATGATTTGTCAACAACGTCAACTCTTGAAATGGGGTCTCTTCTTCTATATATAGGCTTCTCCAAAAGTATTCGTTGAGAGCTTTGCAGGAGACAACTTTCGTCTGTTGAAAAGAGTTGTTGGACATTGAAATGCATCATTTAATGCCTTTCACCAACTTGTCATATGATAAAATAAAATAGTCTGCTTATTTTTCTATTCTTGTACTTAAACTCGTAGCAGTTGTCATGTCTGTTTTCCCGTTCTGACATCCGCACACACATTTCTTCTTTTTCACTGACTTTCCTCGAGAGTAGGTATATAGGCTTTATGAGTTTTGAGGTAGTTTACGCTCTGATTGATGTGCAGATCATTTTAGAATGTTGATATCGTCTAAAGAATTTGTTAGTTACTGATTTGACCGAATCAAAGAATAAAGACGGTATACATTTAAAAACATCAGACGGTTGCTTGCGAACGAATGAATAGACGATTAAGTAGAAACATATATTTTAATTGTTTGTTATTATAAAAAAAAAAATAAGGTTATAAAGTCATCCTTTGTCCTAACAAATTTTTTTATTATTATAGCAAGAGGCACTCACGTTTAATAATTTTTTTTTGCTGCGCCAACTCAGTTAGCACCTCATCTTTAATAATTTTGTTCATTATAACAAGAGGTGCCAACTCATGAATAGTGTTGTGAGAAGTATTATTGAACATTGAAACGTACTTAGTATGCAACAGAGCATAAAAAATTTTAAAAAAAATTAAACTGCGTCAGCTAGAAAAAAATTTATTTAAACACGAGGCGCCTATTATATAAAAAAAATTATTTAAACGCGAAGTTGCCACCTCCTATTATATATATATATAAAGATTATTTAATGCAAGCGCCAACTTATAAAAAAAAATTATTAAACACGAGGCACTAACTCAGTTGATGCCTTTTGTTACAATACACATATTGTCAACTGAGTATATGCCTCATGTATATATGTATCCAGCCTCTTTTCTAAAACAACCCATATTAGTAAATTGTTTTTTTTATTATTATTATTTTAGTAAATTGTTTTTTTTACTAGTGTGTTTAAAAAGCCACCACTACTCCCCAACGTACGTAGTGCTAATATAGGAACTCGGAACTTGGCACTGTTTCTCTTCATCGCACAAGCTAAGACGTCCCATTATGGTCTTTGTAAATTACTGCTAGTCTGATCCAATTTGCCCTTTTATAGACGCATTTATACTACATTTTATATGCCCAATAGTGGGAGGTCACCAGCAAGGAACGTGAAAAGGTTTAGTCGCGTGGACATGGTTGTTGTCCTTCTGGTTTAATGGCAACTGGACTCTACCCAGCACTTGCTGCACTTGTACGGATCTGTTTCGAACACCCAAGCATTTTTCTTTCGCCAAATAACTATAAAGCACGGATTTCGACGCGGACAACCGACATAGTATGAACACTTTTACAAAGTTAATGTCTAATATATAGATCATTCGGACACTGTATATATATATATATATATGAGTCAGGATTCGTTAATATTAGGTGTCAAAATTAGTCAAATTACACCTTCAATAACATTTTGTAGAATGCAAATTTAATTGATTCAATCATTGAATTTGATGTTCTCATTAATTAGATTAAGTATACAAAATTTCATACAATTCTAAAATTATTTAGTAGCTTATCGCATCATTTTATTTTAACATACAATAAGAAATTAAAATATATGTAAATATTCAATGTTAGATGACATATTTAAAAAAGTCCAAATTATGTGAAATTTGATATACATGATCATGATGATAATATCACATAATTCAACGGTTGGATTGATTAAATTTACATTCTACAAAAAGTTATTGAAGGTATAATTTGACTAACTTTGACACCTGGTGCCAACGGATCCTAACCCTATATATATATATATATATATATATATATATATATAGAAAGAGAGAGAGAAAGAAAGATAGAGTGAAAAAATTAACTCTAATAAAATGAAATACGAGTAAAATAATGAAAAATCTAAATTAATAGTATATTCACCTTTTTAAATCTACTTGCTAAGTTTTTTTTTATGATAATAAGTTTCACTGGAAGAAGGTAAAAGGCATAATTTTTTTAATATTTTATATTATATTTTATGTTAACTTCTTTAAAAGTTAAAAGATGATTTTTTTTAATAATATTAGTGTATATCCATCTATATATAAGTGTTAGCTTAAGTGTTCAAGTTGTGTGCAAGTGCCATATTACTGTAAAAATTATTTTTTAAATTGTTTTAAAATAATTTTTTAAATAGATTTTTAAATAAATTTAAATACAAACGGTATAAAAAGTGAGTGATTTTAAATCTAATTTAAACCAATTTAAAAAAATTAAATTGGTCAATTGGGAATCGAGTTAAAAACTAAGCATTAATTTTGTTTTTGGCGTCACTGAAACCAAAATCTGTCGTGAATGGCAAGTTGGCAATTAGCAAAACCTTATTCATAGCTCTCAGAGAACCACGAGAGGATCAACGGCTAACAAAATGTCTTGAAAGTAATCGTCCACTTAGCACAAGGTAGATGGTGTCGGATAACATGCTTTGTCGTCCGTGAGCACGATACTACTGTCACTGAAATCTTCATCCAAGAAAAATGACACCATTTCACTGAAATTTGGACTCATGTTGTAGTAGATGCTCCTCTTGAAACAAAAGAGGGTACTTTGAGATTTCGAAGTTGAACATGTCATCCCAAGTAGGCATGCTAAGAGCGAAAAACAGAAGAGGGTACTCTGGTATTATGAATTACCGACAAGTTTGGGTTTGAAATGGTGGGAAACAAAGGCAAGACCATTGTGCTTGACCCAGCAGGGGACTTGGTGATTTCACCCGCTCAGATCCTCTAGCCCCTTCCTATCTGGCTTCAAATCTACACTCCTTTTCCATCTTGCGAAATGGGTGAGAGGTTTCAACACGATGGTAGCTCAAATCCTCTATCCCTTTCCCATCTTGCAGAATGGGTGAGAGCAAGTTCGAAGAGCTTTCTGGAGGGGGGTTTTAAAACATAACATTTTAAATCAGTTGGGGAGTAATCAATTTAACCACTTTTAAATCGGTTAAACAAACAACAGATTTGGAGTTAAAAATATTGTAAAAAATTCTAATTTGACACCCATGTCTATGTTTTTAAATCGGTTCACCTAGAATCGAGTTAAAAAGTCATGCTTTTAAATCGGTTCACCTAAAATTGAGTTAAAAAAGTTGTAAAAAATTTCAAAACTGACATCGTGTCTTTGTTTTAAATTGGTTTACTTAAAATCGAGTTAAAAAAGTTATTAAAAATTTCAAAATTGCCATTATATCCATCTTTTAAATCGGTTCAATATAAATTGGGTTAAATTCCTATTTTAGAAAATGAATTTTGTAGTAGTGTCGGCTCAAGTTTCTAAGCCGACAAACATAATTTATTAATTGGACACCAAATGAGAAGTGTCTGACACATGCTAGACAAGTGACGAGGAGCTGTCGGTGTTAAAAACATGTTTGACATCGCAACACTTCAAATAAGAGAGGTGTTCGTGCTTCAGCAGACTAAAGATCTCACTTGCTGCCTCACTTGTACGTTGTTGTAGTGCATCACAAAAGCTAGAAATAGAGAACTCAATATGAATTATCATGGGCGAGGCAAACTAGAACTGTAGCTTCGGGTAGAGTAGGAAAGCATGTGTTACTATTTCTAGTCCTTCTCCACAGCAAAGGCACGTGTCATCTACTAACACTTTTTTAAATTCACACAAACTGGTCATCTTGACAAGCCCTCCACATAATGTTGACATGTTTAGGAGCCGCTTCAATAGTCCATAATTTTTGCCATAAACCACCTTGTATGTTGCAAGAAGCCATAAGTTGTGTGAGCTGTGTTTTAAGATATTCTTGTAACCCGATTTCACCTAGTACATAACATTAGTACTTGATTTCCATATGATAGCGTCATTTAAGGCCAAATGCACCAGTGGGATGTAAAGAATCTAATTCACCACACTTGAATTGAGAATAGGGAATGTAGCATTTGAATATTCTAGTTGGGTTCACTATCATGGATAAGCTCCTCTACCATCATATCATGGTTCGTCTCATGAGGAATAGGACTTCATACCAATTATCTGAAACATTCATTAACCACTTATCTTCCCACACTTTGATAGTCCTCCCATTTCTAATGTGCAAAATTGATCCAGATTCTATGGCCCCCCTAGCCTTCATCATACTTCTCCATGCAGAGTGATCAATCAATTTTAATACACTTATTATAATTTTGTATTTGGCTTTATTGGATTATTATTATGCATAATATGGGTATTCTAGCTAAGTTTTATATCCTTGGATTTAATTGGGCTTTAATGCAAATCTTGATTAATTTTTAGAATTTATTGCCTTTTGACCTTTCCTCTTTTTAGGTCATAACTTGGGCTTCGATAATGTGATTAAGGTAATCTTTTTGTCTATGGAAATCTTAAAGAAATATCTACATTTTTCATGAGGGGGATCATGAGCAAATTCATCATGAATTGTGGATGAATTTGAGCTTGAAGTTGGAATCGTTGTACTTTCCTTGACAACCTAACATAGGTGCAATATTTTGAGTTGTAAATATCGAAACAACATGGGACTAGAGCCCAAATTTAAGGAAAGATTTATATACAACTTTCATGAAGACACCAAAAAACAATACAACCATCTGGAGGGTCAAATAATTCATGGATAATAGCAGACGTGTTTTACTCTACAACTCAGATAGCTTTTGTGCAATTAGTTTGTTATTGAGCTAATTAACTAATGGGACCATATTTTGGATATAAGATTTGTTTAACCTAGGGAGACTTTATAAATAAATCTCTTTAGGACAAATAAGAGGACCCACTGCGTGGGATTTCTATTTCTTTCATCATCCTTGTTCAGTATTCTCTTCCTTTTAAGGATTTTATGGGAAGCCTTCATGGATAGATAAATACTTTTGGATCAAATTCATTAGTTTAAGGTTTTTTTTTTTTATGGATCTTGAGGTTGGATTTAAATTGTTTTTCAGTTCTTGATTAATTTCTTTCCTTATTAATCTTTTACTTTTTCTTGGATCTTGATTATGAATTCTTTTTGGGTTGGTGCGTCAAATTGAATTTACATTCTTGATGAGTATGTCAAATGTTTAATTTGGTATATTCTATTTGAAATTAATTTATAGGGTTTTTAATGCTTAGTCATTGGTTTATAAAGACTCGATTTAGAAATTGTTTTGGTGACTTATAAGCATTTTAATTGTCTAAACCAAATTAATTATATCTTGGATGCTTTATTCAGTAGGAATTCTCTTGAAATTGATATGCTTAATGGGTTAATTTTGGGGTCAAACAAGAATTGGAATTAAATCTTTAGAAATTAATGATAGGTTGATTAGAAAACTTAATTAGTGGATTGCTTATTTTATAATTTTGAATTTTTTCTTTATTGCAATTTGTTTTCACTCTTCAACATTCAAACTCCCTTTTTCTAATACACCTAATTGGTTGGTAAAAATCAAAGATCCTTGAGAGATGACCAAGGTTGTTTGTCTTGTACTACAATTTTTTCTACTGTTTGGCTTATGTACAACCACAAATCATAAAGCTAGAATTGTTCCCTTTTTGTGTTTGCGAGGGATGCATTTATATGGGATAGTATTTAGCTTTTAGACATCTAGCAAATAATGAGTTTTATGATACATTAGACGCCACACCATTACTTTAGCTAAGGGTGCTAAATTAAATGTCTTCACTATTTAAAATCCCAGGCCACCTTTCTCCTTGGGTTTTGCCAATTTATCCCAACTCATCCACTGCAATTTTCTAGCACCTACATTTCCATCCTACTAAAATTTTGCTATCAACTTCCCCACTTGGGAGCAAATGGAATTAGGAAGCAAGAAACAAGTCATTATGTATATAGAAATAGATTGAGCCACCAATTTGATAATACCTCTCTTCTTGCCTTAGAAAGTGCTTTTTCCTTCATTCTTTGAGGTTCTTCTAGACTTTATCATAGACAAAATTGACTATTTTTGATAGCTTTTGTGATCTTACACTTGTAAATGGCGTCTTTCATTGGATTTTGTTTCCAATTAAAATTCAAAGATACCAAATTACAATATGTTTTTTTAAATTCTTGAGATGTTTATAACAAGAGTGTAGAGATAATTTTTTAATATTATCGCAATATATGGAAAGTGCTCTATTTTTCTTAGTTTATAATGTCCAACACATCAACAAAATTGTAGATTGGTCTATTTAGTTTAAAACTTCAAATTATCAGCATTTGCACTATGAATAAGACAATGGCAATACTAGAATCATGTGAAATCATTGCAACTATTATAGGATTCACCTAAGAATTTTGTTTAACTATAGGATTTCCTTTGAATTGGCGAAGGAACTGAGTAATGGAATGAGAATAGATTATTCCTTTTAATGTAATTCAATTGTCCCTTACTAAATTTGCATGACAACAAAACAACAGTGAACAGTTAGCAGTGATCATGAGACTATCGCAATTAGTGACGATTAGGTCATTAATAAGTTGACGCAAATTAATAACTCCTAAAAAAAGTTTTTATTGTAAGTGATGGCTAAACCATCACTAATATTTAAATTTAGCGCAAATCCAAAGCGATCTTCGGCCTTCTATTTGTAATTTAAAAAATTTGAACATCAATTGATATCTTATTCATTCAATTGATATCTTGTTCATTTATAATAATTTAGTGAATTGAGTGTTTTATTGCATAATTTTAACTAATATTATCTTTTTTTTAATATTGTAATATATTAACAAAATGTCAATAAAGTTTGCAAAAAAATTACTTCACCTTTATCTCCAATAATTCACCTATAGATCACATGGTTCACACTCTCGTTTATGTAAAAAATTTAGAGAAATGCTAGCAACACACTCTTTGACGCACTCTTTTAAACACACTTTCTTTTATTGGTTGAAACTTATTAGAAATTACAAAAAAATGTGGGTCTTAGAGCATTTTAAAAGCTCTATCTTCAAGCATTTCTTATATGAAAAAGCTTAAAATTTTTCTCCATTGGAGCACATCTAGTTGGTATTGAGAGTATCTTAGAAATAAGATTTGTAGCTTATAGAAGACATAGTAACTTAAAAATAAAAAAATCATTTTATTGTGATGGAGAAGAGGAGGAAAAAAAGGTAAAGAGATCCACAAGAACACATCAGGACAATAACAAATCAAGAACCAACAAATCAAACCAATAAAGAAATCAAGCAATAAACCATCCTTCATAACATCCTTTGTATGCTCTCCTTTGTCGGATTAAATCTTTAGAAGGGGGAAGAGACGTGAAGTTGTGTAGGTGGTTTTGAGAGAGGGGTGGAGAAAAAGGGTAGAAACATGTTGGTGGTTTTGAGATATTTCCTTGGAAAGTTTGGGAGAAATGGGGGTAGAAAACTAGAAATTGAGAGAAATGGGGTTAGAAAACATATAGGTGGTTTTTCACTTTTTTTTTTGATAAAAGACATATGTTCACTCTTAATATGACCATTTGAAATTTGATCTCATAAAAAAATTACCGTTTTGAAATTTGATCTCACAAAATTGAAAGAAAGAAAGATGAATATTACCATTATAATTTTACTGTTGCTCTTTTGACCCTAAATAATAGTTCATTTCACTCTCTTTTGCACATATAATTTCTCATCGGACAATTCTATTATTTTGTCTTTATCAAGCCCCTATCTTATTTGTTTTGTGTCAGATGGATAACAATCAATTTAATTATCAATATTACATAAATTATTTGCAAAACTAACCACCTCTACTAGTAACAATTCTCAAAATTTTCAGTATTTTATGTATCATCCACCTCTGACCAACCCCACCTTGTAGTATAGGCCTCCTTCTTCCAATGTGGAGTTTCCTAGCTAATTAAAATCAATTTCCTACATTTTTTTAATATTTAATATTTTATATGTATTAATTAAGATAATTAAATTAATATTTTAATTTGAAACAAAATTAAGTGCAAATAAAAAAATATAAAAGTGTGGGTTGCTTAACTTTTTAACCATTGGAGCAAAATATGCATTGGTTGCTTAAATATGATGTGGCATCATGGAGGCCACTTAATAGGAGATAAAATACTCAAAATGAGTATCTTAAATTAACCCCATTGTAGATGCCCTTACATCTTATTTATGACTATTTCTCTCATGATTTTATAGTTTTTAATAAGTTTCAACCAATAATAGATTATATGCTAGAAGAAGTGTGCTAGAGAATGTATTAATAGTACTCCTCAAAGATTTATATTATTAGTTTAATGATAAAGGCTAAAGAAAAGAAGTATATGGAAGTAATGAAGTATACGCACATATTGAACAATACATTGAGAAGCCTATTGCGACTGATTGATCAATTGGTGCATTTTTTAAAACAAATTACCATAATAGGGATCTTTTGTAATGATTTATTGGCATGGAACACATTTGACCATTGACTAGTCAACTAGCTCAACTAGCTAGTTAGACTAGTAAGAAACAATACCTGTCAGCTTCTTTTTAATTATTTTTTTTTTCAAAAATTTGATTGTAAGTACATGTGGCAAGCCACGCTTAATTTGCTAGTCATACCAACAACATACTAAAATGGTCAAAATAACGAGTTTAAGTGGCATCTGGTGTGGTAACTAAAATTAGCTACTTGCAATAGCGAGTTAATGTGCGAGAGACAAATTACATATTCTCCAGTTATCTAGCTAATAAGAGTAGCTAATTTATATCGGTGTGACATGTGGCAGAAAGTGGGTATGCTATTTTAGCTACTTGTAATAGGAAGTTAATTTGTGAGAAACATGTGATAGATTCCCCAATTATCTAGCTAGTAGGAGTAGTTAATTTATATGGGTGTGACACATGGCATAAAGTGGGTATGCTATTTCATTTAACTCTATTATTTTAATATTCTATTTCTATTAATGTTTATTATTTTATTTAATTAAAAAATTATATCAACTTATTTATTATTTATTGTTAATTTATTTACTGTTAACTTAAAATGAATAAATACCTTTTTATTTATTTATAACTCAACAATAAATTTGTCTATCCATATAATTCTTATTTTTAAATTTATTTGATGTGGTAAGTTAAAATCTCATTTAAATCTATTTTTAAAGTTTTAATTTTATTTACATTTATTATTTTATTAAATTCAAATTTTCTTTTAACTTATTTATTGTTAAGTTAAAATAAATAAATACCTTTTTGTCAGGTGTCACGTGGCATATTCTCATAAACTAGCTAGTGAGAGTAGCACAATATGCTCAAATGCGACGCGTGACACACTCTCGTAAACTAGCTAGTAGGAGTAGCACAATACGCCCAGATGTGACACATGACACATTCTCATAAACTTGCTAATAAGAGTGAACTTTAATGAATTACGTGTAATTTTTTAACCTAGCTAAATGTTCACGTGAAATGTGACATATACTCATTAGTCTAACTAACTCGTTAATATTCTAGTAGTTTGACAAGCTAGTCCACGTGGTGCATTTTAAAAAAATTAAAAAAAATTGATGTGACATGTATTTCACTAGTCAAACTAGTAGGTTTGACTAGTTAATGATTAAAATAACCCTATGCTAATCCTTTATTTCAAAAGAATTACATTTTGATAAAATGTTTGTAAAAAAATTGTAAATTGATCAATCAGCCGCTGGCTACTGGCTTGGAAGAAAAGATTAGACCTTTCATTTCAACGATTAATTTATTTTTTGATTCGATCTGAACAACGATATTCGTTGAATTCTCAGCGTCCTGGGTCCCATCAACGCATTAAATATAATAATGTATGGCTCATCCAATGTGAACGACGTCACCAAAGATGTCAATGTAACACTCTCCAATCCATGACACTTATAAATAGCTTTTTCTCGCTAACCACTCCTCCATTCGGTGGTACCCATTAATTACCCAAAGACAAAGACCCACACTTCTTCTTTTCCTGATCAGTCCTTATTGGATTTCGTTTCCAATTGAAACATCATAACAGATTATTGAATGACAACACAAGCTGAAATTGAGCATCCCAGGAAGGCATTCAAATGGGCAGCTAGGTATCCTTTTGGTTTTCTTTCCCCTTTCAATTTCTCCAGAAGCTTCATCTCTTCACTCAATACATCTTTTCACTTACTTTGTTATAGCATTTTTTTTCTTGTTCCACTAATTAGTTCTTCAAGAAAATACGAACAACATTGCGTGATAAAACGAGTTGTCTAATCCTTCGAATTTTCCTCTAAACCATTGTATGAGATCCGCAGTATGTACAATGGTTAAGAACTTAGAACCATATACATACTAAAAAAAAATAATTGTTAAGAACAAAGTCGCTTGCACTTAATTCAGTTTTGTTTCGTAATTTTATGAACAATGATTTTTGGACACCCAAATATTACAAACACCTCAATGACACCTTTAATTTCTTTTCTTTATCTCTCTTCTCTCGTTATATCATATTTATATTTTTTGTTTTTTTTTCTCTCACTCAAGTGTCAACTAATATCTTGGGTGTCTAAATATCATTTTTGTAATTTTATTCAGGGAAACGGGTGAAAAGATGTGGCATTCAAAGTGTTGTACTGTGAGATATGTCACTCGGACCTCCACTTTGCAAAGAACGAATTGGCCGGGCACTTCCACCTATCCACTAGCCCCAGGGTATGTTCCATACATTATTATACTTTAATACCAAATATTCTTACTTTAATTCTATCACTCGAGGTGATGCCTACAATAAAAGAAAACACAGTTTTGGTTTTTCTATTTATTATTTATTAATGACATTAGAAATTCTCGATGGGGAGCTGAACGAACCAGTCATAGATGGTTCACTAGGCTACTCGTTTACCAAACATTGAACTGTAATATCAAGGGACAAATTTAATTTCATTCTAGTTAGTTCAAAAAGTACAGAAGTTCAAAGTTGGGGACAAGGTGGGTGTGGGATGCATGGTTGATTCCTGCCGCTTCTGCCAATATTGTGTTGACAGTCTTGAGAGTTATTGTCCGCAATATACGCTTACATATAATATCAAATATAAAGATGGCACTACCACATATGGAGGCCACTCTGACTCTATGGTTGCAGACGAACACTTTGTGGTTCGCATTCCTGATGGCTTACCCCTTGATGCTGCTGCACCTCTACTTTGTGCTGGGATCACTGTGTATAGCCCTCTCAGATATTTTGGTCTAAACAAGCCTGGTCTACATGTGGGTGTAGTTGGTCTCGGTGGACTAGGCCATGTGGCTGTGAAGTTTGCTAAAGCTTTTGGGGCTAAGGTGACAATAATAACTATGCTTTCCTCTCAAATTAACAATGATATTATATTAACTAATGGTGATCAATTTTTAGGCTGCAATGGGCACTTCGGATGGTATTATTTACACAGTTTCTGCTGTTCATCCTCTCTTACCTCTCATTGGTCTACTCAAGTCTCATGGAAAGCTTATAATGGTAGGTGCACCAGAGAAGCGTTTGGAACCGTCTGTCATTCCTTTTATAGGTAAGCATATGAAAATTATATATTTCCATAGGATGCACAGCACTAGACCATGTGAATTGTGATGCTACGGAGGAAGGTTTAGTGTAAAAAATGCATAGACACGCACATGTGAAAATTTAAGACACCATTTTGATGCTAACAAGTATTTAATTTCAACCATTGACAAGGAAAAAGATAAGCTGGCAGTAGAATTGGAGGGATGAAGGAGACCCAAGAGATGATTGACTTCGCTGCCGAACACAATGTAAAACCTGGCATTGAGGTCATTCCTATTGATTATGTCAACGTAGCAATGGAGCGCCTCCTCAAAGCAGATATAAAATATAGATTTGTGATTGACATCGGAAACACACTAAAACCGAGCTCTTGAATTTTTGCAATTTTCAGCCTACCATTTTTCAAGAAGTTTCCTATCTTCGTTATGTATTTTTGTAATATCATGTCTTGAACAATAATAAAAATATTCACAGGCAATGTAGCATTGATAATTTCCCACAAATTGCCAACAAAATTTATATTAGATGAATAATGAGATGGATTTTCTAGTGCAGTTCAACTGCTAGTTACTTTCTTTTCATTGGTAAGAAAATAATGGTATTACAACATTCATCCTTAGGGTCTATTTACTTGTGTCTTTACTTTTAATTTACAAAAATTACTACCTTGTTTTCAATCTTTTCAAATATTTGTATAGGAAATAGTGAAAATAGTTTTAATTTATTATTAATTAAAATTAAAATATATATCAAAATGTTACAAAGAAAAACTTTTGAATCTTTTTAATTTAAAAAAAATTAAAAATTAATTTAATCAATTGAGTATTATTTTAATAGTAAATTACAAATATAGTCATTATATTTAATGTTAACAGAAGAAAATTGAGTATAAAGTAAATAAATTTGTGATTGAATAGACAATTAAAAAAGAATTTTCTTTTTTTAAATTAGTGTAAAAGCTTAAAGGGCTTGTTCATTATTAATAACAAAATATATGACTATATAAGGAGAGTATATATAGAGTTCTTTTTTGTTTTTTTTAAATGACGACTCAAATTTATTTTATAAGAGGGTGGATTAAGCTAAAGATAAACATACATAGTTTGTAGATTTGGATCCTGATTGGCTGGTTCAATTTAGGGTGTTTTTAAAAAGCATTTTTAATATAAAATATGTTTTAAATATTTGTAATAACTATGCATGTTTTTAATGAATTAAAAAACTTAAATAAAATTTTATTACTTTTTTCTTAAATTGAAAAAGTAATCTTTTAAAAATTCTATAAAAATGTAGAATAATTTTATTTTTTTAAAGTTTAGACAAACAGGTCTTTATAAAATTTACTTTTCTTTTGTAACATATCCTGCTTTTGTGCAACAACTAAATTAATTATATAAATTTTCCCTTTTTATGGAGACATGTTTGGTCTAATCCAACATAGGATTAGGATTGGATTATGAAGTTATTAGCCAGTAATAAAATTAATTAGTTTGGTCTAATCCAACGTAAAAATGTATAATTTCTCGCATATATAGGAGACTTCAAATATAAACAATTCAACAGAGAACATGGACCTTATTTGTGAAAGGTAGAGATATTTCATTCAAGGCAATAACAAATTAATTTTGATTTACTTTTAGCTTAAATATATTTTATGTTATTATATCTTATCATACGGTTAAGTCATTAAAGAAGTTTGACTAGAAAGCGTAACTTTTAAACAATGTTTAGATAATATCAATGAATCATATATGATGTAAAATCTTAGACTAAGTGTGTATCGAATTTAAACTCATCCGATAATGACCCAAGACAATAAAATATTTTGCTTAAGATGCTCAAATTAAAAAAGTTCAAATTTTAGAAAATAAATAAATAAATAATTCTTGCTAATGATATAAATAACGCCTAGATACAACTAAAATTTAAATTACAACAACGTTAAATATCCGGCTACCCCTTTCACATATGTGGTTCTCTAATTGGACTTGCAGCTTATCGTATTTGCCACATCAATGACAAAGCGATAGTTAACATCATTGTTTTTGAGTCTCCCAAAGGCAGTGTTCACGTAGTCCATTGGAATGACTTCCACATCTGCCGTGATATTGTGCTTTGCTGCAAAATCCATCATCTCTTGCATCTCTTCCATCCCCCCTGCTGCACTACCAGCAATCATCTTTCTCCCTATAGGTCATAAAGGACATTTTCAATGTTACTGATTTTTTTTCTCCTATACTAATCAAATGTAGAGGGATTGAAATGTCGTAACTATAATTAGATGGATACTTACCCAAAAGCAAAGGCATAGCTAATACCTCAAGAGGCAAGGCTGGTGCACCCACCAAAATCAATTTTCCACTTGTTCTCAATAAACCAATTAGTGGTTGGATAGAGTGATTAGCTGAAACTGTGTCAATAATGGCATCCATTGTGCCCATGGCATCCTAAATCACCAAGCAGAGAAGTTGACTGGTCAGTTGTTGTTCATGTCGTGCATTACTTTTGTTCCGTTATTATTTGATAAAATATTGAAGTAATTGGTCTGTTAATTACCTGCAACTGTTGTTGGTCTTGACTAACCAAGAATGCATCGGCACCAAGCCTTTCCAATGCTTCCTCCTTCTTGCTGGGAGATGTACTTATCACAGTGACATGCATATCAAAAGCCTTAGCAAACTTGACAGCCACATGACCTAGGCCTCCCAGGCCCACCACACCCAAGTGCAATCCAGGCTGAGCAAGTCCAAAATACTTCATTGGGCTGTACACTGTGATTCCAGCACATAGCAACGGGGCTGCACCATCTAGTGGCAGAGATTTTGGGATTAGCACCGCAAAGTTCTGGTCAACCACTAGCTTATCCGAGTATCCACCTTGGGTTATTGTTCCATCATGGTAGTGTGCACTGTAGGTTAAAATCATTTTTGGGCAATATATGTAGAAGCCCTTGCTGCAGTCGGAACATGAGCCACACGAACCCACAACGCCACCCACACCAGCTATGTCACCAACACTGAATGTTGTGACTCTGCTTCCCACCTTTGTCACTTTACCAACAATCTCATGCCTAAACGTATTCCCAAATCAATAGGAAGGAAAATCTGTTGTTAGGCCCGGTCCAAATTTAAACATGACATGAAAATATCAAGACCATAAAGTAAAATAGAGCTCTTGATAATTTCAGATAAGATTTCATTGCATATTTTTATACCATTTGTGAAGAAATTAAAACATTTTATGAAGAGTTCTTTCAAAAAAAAAATCTAAAAATAAGGTACTAAATAAACAATCACACATTTCTAAGTGATTAAAAACTTAAGTAAAATGTAGAAATTGATTAAAAAGAGATCTTTGTAGAGAAAAGTGTCCAAAAATTATATGGATGGCAAGACAAAATAAAATAATACCCAGGAACCATTGGATAGATGGACATTCCAAAGTCGTTCTTCACCATGTGGAGGTCCGAGTGGCAAATCCCAGAATAGAGTATATCGAGGGTGATATCATTATCACCATTTGCCCTGTTTTGTTCAAGAAAATAAAAAATTCAGTAGTCGTGAGATATATGGTTTTATTTTGAAGCACATGCAATTTCAAGATTAAGATATATATACCTTCTGGTAAAGTGAAATGGGGAGAGAACTCCCGAAGCGTCTCTAGCTGCCCACCCATAGGTATCAACTTTTTCGTTTTCTTCCCGTGCTAACACGTCCGACATCTTGTAGTTTTGTAAGAAAAGGGATTAATGGAATGAAGGTGTTTTATGAATGAATGAAGAACCAATTGAGGAGTTGAGGATATATATATATATATAGTAAATTTTTTTATACATGTTTATATATAAATATATGTACGTGTCATGGAATATATATTGTAATGAGCAAAACATGCAATTGGTAGCTAACGCACGCAGTGAAGTCAGCTAGTAGACCAGCGCAGAAGGGTGTGAATTTTCTTCATTCCCAGAGCCACAAGTTTTACAGTTCAACATCTTATTAACATTCAAAGGTTAAAAGGGATAAAAATGATTTTCTTATTGGACGAAGATGGCTTCCTCCAATACGAGGTTGTAGATCAAGTTCAAGTTCCTCGCTAACAAAGATGTGAAATGTCAAAGGTCTTCGTTACTTACCAACAGGCCGCAGGCGCAGGTCAAATTCAACGGAAGTTAAAAGTAGTTGTATATATATGACTCAGGTTTTTGATTTCGTGATGAGAACGCAAGTAAAATTCAGGAGCTTGAAGGATCATGCAAGCTGATTCACGAACTATACAATGAGGGTGTTTGATTCAATTTATTTTAAAAATATATATAAATATTTTTATTCTTTTAAGAAGTTTTTAAAAAATAATTTGTTTCTTTAAAATTATGCAAGTAACTTTATTATGGTTAAAAAAATTATTATTTATAATCGCTGGATTATATATAAATTCAGGATTGTAAAGAAAGTTTTATTGTTATTTATTATATAATATAAAAATATTGTGTTATTAATGTGGATTATGTCATATGATAACATTATAATCGTTTTTATTTTGCCTAACATAATTTTATTTTTAATAATTATATATAAATATAATTCTAACACTTTAATAAATCAATCAAGTCAAATATTACCTTAAATCAAATCACATTAATCAACGATGAATGCTGAATCGTAAAGTATAATATCAGCGTTGATTAATTATATAATAAATATCTAATCAAATACTGCTTTCAATCAATTAGTTAAGTATAACATTTATTATATAATAAATATTTAATTAAATATTGACATGAATTAGTTACGGCATTAAGAAATGTAAATAATTAAGTATATACTTAAAACAAATTTATGTAATTAATCAATTATTAAATATATAATTTCATTCACCAAAAAAAAAAATTTAAATATATAATTTAGTCTTACCTAATTATTTTAGGTAGAATGCAAATCAATTTATTAATTTACATTTTACAATTTACTCATCAAGTAATTGATTTAAAACTTAATATTTTGGATGGTATTAAAGAAAACATCCTATATAACATAATATATAAAAAATATTTTAAGCAATAAGTGACATAACATCATTATATTTTTTCCCCCAAAATTAGCTTATATCATAAGCTAATTGTTATTTTTAATTTATTATTTATTATTTGTTATATGACTCAATACAACTGAATACGTATATTATTGTCTTATAATATTAATATTGACATGAATAATTATGAGTGGATGTTTTATCTTTTTTTATTTTCTAAGAGATTATAATTCTCTTTTCTCTTTATCTCCTCGCACTTAATATGATGAATCTTTTGAAATTTAAATTTATGCCTATAAATAGGACATATGATATCAACTCTTAATTATTTAAATGGTTTAGATCTTTACACCTCATATTTAGTTTAAAAGAATAAAATCTTATCATTAAAATAGAACTATTCATTAAATGTAATATGGATAACTAACAATAGCACACATTGATTTAATATTATGATCCTCATGCAACTAGCAACAGAAAATAAAAAAAAGGAAAATCAAGTTACCAAACAAGAGGTTTCGGTCTACGAAAACAATCTTAGAGCAAGAACACAAATTAATGTCTTCTAAGTTCTCAAGGACACACCAACAAATTGCTTACACTCTCCATTCTTCAAGTGATCCTTGCTCTATTTTTTTTTCTTCTTGGTCCTTTTTTCAGAAATGCCCATGCCTCTTTTGGTGCTGCTTTAGTGCAATGCTCTATTTTGGGTGCCTACCTCCTTGTTTTGTTTGTACACATATGGAGGATTTGATTGTGAAAGCGGGATTGACATTTTTTACTTTTTTATTTTAATGATAATTTTGTTTTTTATTTTAATGATAAGATTTTATTCTATTTTAATGATAATATTTTATTAAGATTTTATTCTGTTTTAATGATAAAGTTTTATTCTTTTAAATTAAACATGAGGTGTTAAGATCTAAATTATTTAAATAATAAAGGATTGAGATGGGTGTATTTTACCATCTAAAGTGCAAACTGAACTTTAAAGGAGCTCAATCCTAAATATGTACTTTGATTACATAACACGTTATCAATACAATTATTTTTCATTTGTTTGTCATATCCGCTATTGATGTTGCAGATGCATTTTTTGCCCTCTATTTGTTAGTTTAGCAATGATTTTGTTTTATACATTATTTAATTTCTTTTCCTGTACATACTAATACACACAAATATTGCAAGGAAAAGCATCGTAAAAAAAAAAAAATCTTTTTACTAATATTTGGATATTGCGATATATCATTATTATGCTAAACAGAAAAAAAAAAATCATTTGACTTCGATTCATTCATTGCAATATTATTACTCCTAGAGCCTCAGTTTGTAAATGGTATTTGCTTGATCAGAGATGTGATTTTGAACGTTAAGGTACATTTACGTTTAATTGTTATATTGTTATCAAATAACAATTATTATATTTTTTATTATATTATAATATTATTTTATTATATTTTATTACAATACGCGATCAGATATTGTTATTTTATTATAATTTTTATGTGACTTTTTTTACCTCGGAGGGGTAATTTGTTAAAAAAATTATCCAAATGGGTATTTTGCCAAAAAATTCTCAAAATAGGGCAAGTTGTGTATCCCAAATATGACTTCTAAAACAGAAGTTGTGCTTCGCATACAAGACTTTGTTTTTGATTTTTTTTACTACTTCTTAAAGAAGTCGTGTTTTACAAACGAAACTTTAGTTTTTAATTTATTTTTTAAGAAAGCTAAAGTTGTGTTTCAGGATCACAGATACCAAACATGACCTCACTTTTTTAATTTTTTTTTATACTCACATGGAAGTCGTATTTGGAGGATGAGACTTCTAAGTTTTTATTTTTTTTGTTTTGATTGAAATCGTAACTCATAAGCTTTATATGTGTGTGTGTGTGTAGAAGTCGTGTTTTCATTTCACGACATAGGTTTATTTATAATATTTTTTAGTTTTTGTTTCTATAAAAGTCGTGTTTGGCTTTCACGACATTTTCTTTTAATTTTTTTTATATTCTTTTCTTTAAAGTCATGTTTTAGTTTCATGACATTTTCTTTTATTTTTTTTTAAATTATTTTCTTTTAAGTCATGTTTTGGTTTCACGACATTGGTTTTTTTTTATCAGAAATAATGAATAAATAACACGACATCTTGGTTTATTTTTTTAAAATTATTTTCTTTAAGGCATGTTTTACATACACGACTTGTAATATTTTTTTTTCGTTTTTCCTAAGAACGTGAATGTGGAACATAAACTTTATTAAACTAAAGTTGTGTGTCACCTATACGGCCTCTGTATAATTTATGTTTTTCTTAATACATGCTCACTTTATAAATACCAGTATGTCATCTGTGGTTTTTGTGTTCATTCTTCACGACAATCGTTTTAAAGAGAGCACACTGTAAAGAGAGAAATCTTGGATTACAAACACGACTTAGAAAAAAAATTAAAAGGTAAGAATTCAATAACAATATATATATAAAGTTTACGAGTTACAACTTCAATCAAAACAAAAAATAAAAATAAAAATTGGAAGTTTCATCCTTCGAATACGACTTCCATGTGAGGATAAAAAAAAAAGTGAGGTTGTGTTTGGCAAACACGACTTCACCAAAAAAAAAAAAAACTAATTTCATGATCCTAAAACACGACTTCAACTTTCTTAAAAAAAATAAAATTAAAAACTGAAGTCTCATTGTCAAAACACAACTTCTTGAAGAAGTTGTAAAAAAAAATTAAAAAGCAAAGTTTTGTACGTGAAGCACAACTTCTGTTTCAGAAGTCGTATTTGGGATACACGACTTGCCCTATTTTGGAAATTTTTTTGAAAAATACCTATTCGGGTAATTTTTTTAACAAATTACCCTCAGAGGTAAAAAATCCTTTTTATGTCAAATGTTATTAATTATAATTGTTACATCTTAATATGTGGCTCTGCAGTTTGGAGTACAATTCATACGGTTTTTATGAAAATCGTTTAATAATTACTACAATAAATTTCTTACAACGTTAGAATTTATACGATTTTATTATGAATAATTATTACGATCAATTTTGTTATAATTTATACATTAAATAATATATTAATTATATGTTAAATGATTATTGTAACACTCCTTAAATTTTAAGTATAATTCATACTAATTTAATTATTACTTTAAGTTCATGAAAATGTGAGTAAATTTTTTTTTTTTTTCGATACTAGCAAAACACAATTTAGAAATAGAAGTGAAATGATAAAAACTGCTTATGTATATATATATATCCAACTGTACATCATGGTTTGAGTAGTACATAATAGTCGAAGAGAAAACAAAAATACATCAAAAGACATATACTACCTAACCCAATATATACATAAAAAAAAGATCCTATACAGAGCAGTATTTATCTACCCTATCCCTTAAGAAAATATTATAAACTAGGTCTTCAAATCTGGAGAAGTATCCTCTGGCTCTTCCTCAGCATCATCAGGCATTGTTATCATCTTCAATAATCACGATTCAACATGCATAACAAAAATAATGGAGTGAGGTGATTTGTTCTAAATCACTTTCACATGTATGGTAGGAATTTAAATACAATTAATGAAGGGAACCTAGGGTTTATTCTAAGTTATACTACACTACCCTTGACTTGGTATGGATCCATACTTCCCATCAGTGAGTAATAGTTCTTAACAGAACCTGAGAAGTGACTGGGAGTACATATACTTCATCAACATCATCACATGGTACAGTCCTCATCATCAATGAGGAACAAATATCAGTCAGGACGTCCATTTATAGAGGTATACTCTCAAACCAATCCTGGAATGCTGAGCAGTTGTCGGGGTTATCGAGCTTGGTCAGGTGAATATCCCAGCTCACGGGCGCTACCCTGGCTATTAGGACTTTCACCACTCGATGCCTACCCCCGAGACCTCCCAAATGGGTCCCTGCCTTTCATTCCTCAGCGTACCAAACTGTAGCTTCCCTAACAGGGTGTCATGCCATTGCATGTCCCTTGCTTTACATTACTCACTAATATATTAATTTCTAAAGGTTCATTCTGGTCTCAAGTATTTGAGCACCAGTATAATTTCTACTAATATCTCTGCCTTATATTATAGAGATTTGATCCATACATATCATTCACATAAGTCATAATTCAAATTAAAGCACATAAGCAATAATTCAATAAAAATAAAGATATACAAATTAAAATAAAGACTGATAATTAAGAAATAAATCATAGAATGGTCAAAAATTTCCATAAAAATAATTTTTAAACTTAGAAAAATAATTAGAATTTTATCATGAATTTTTAGAATTTTTTCGAAAATTTTTGAAATTTAGTATTTTTAAGAAAATTGTGTCCACAGACACTTATAGAGCACAATTAGAAGTACTAAATAAGCTTTAAAATTTATGAAATTTTTACAGATGGTCTATTAGTGTGTCTAGACCTTACCTGAACGATAAGAACTTAAACTGAAATTTCTATAGTAGTTTTCTAAAAATAAATTCATAAATAGCTCATAAAATAATTTCTATCTTTAGTTTTATATTATGAGATTTATGGTTTATTTCTTCTACTATTTTTGCTAAACTAATTGAGTATTACTAAAATTTGATAATTTAATAATTTAATTATTTATCATAATAGCTAAAAATATTTTTTCTAAATTTGGACAGTATAACAGCTTAGTAATTCTACTGTAATTGTTTAAATTCGAGCAGTATAACAACTTAATAATTATACTATGGTTGTCTAAATTTGAGCAGCATAACTACTTAATAAGAGTATTTTAATTATCTAAATTTGAGCAGAGTAACATTTTAGTAAATGCATTTTAATTTTCTAAAAATGAGCAGAGTAACAACTTAGCAAGTGCATTTTAATTTTCTAAAATTGAGCAGAGTAACAGCTTGGTATAATTTAATAATTTAAATTTGAGCAAAATAATAACTTAGCAAAATTTAAAGTTTAACATCAAATAATATAACAATAATATTAATAGTAAAACTAAAGCCTAAACGGGTTTAGGGGAAAACCCTTCCTACCAACATGCAAAGTAATTGAAAATTAGAACCAACCCCACTCCCCCCATTACCTCAAAGAGTTGGTGAAATTGTTGGTGCAGAGCTCTAGGAAGAGGATTTTTTACTAGTTATTGAAAAACTAGTAAAATTTTAGTATAAAAACAAAGTAAAAGAAATTTTTCTAAAGAGAGAGAATTTATCTATGGAAACTCACGGCTGAGAAGAGGGATGAAAAACTCAATTCAAGGTCATAGCTATTTATAGGAAAAAATTGGCTTAGGTGTCCATGGAGTTATGTCACCCATGATGTCAAAATTTCAATTTTTATTTTTTTTATTAGGGACACATATTCATATAGGGGATGAATCACCCCTTGGTAGATCAGAAACGTGGGATAGCAGCTGTCCCAAATATTTGCAGTATAAATTTTGACTGTTAATTAATTAGCCGGTACCGATAAAATCGCCTAAACTTGAAAAAAATAACTTTTAATACCAAAATAATTAATTTAGATATAAATCTGAACAAATGTAATATTTTTCATCAAAAATAATTTCTAAAAATAAATTTTAATTTTTTTCGAATTATAAATATATATATTATATATTTTAAGCTTAGAAAATTCATATTAAATTCATTTTAATTCAATAAATGCTCAAATTTTTATGAAAATTATAAAATTACATATTTTACCTAGAAATGTATTAAAAATATCATTTTCATCATTTTTGGATGTCAAACCAATACTGAGTTGGTTATTTGACAACTAGGAGGTATTTTGGTCATGTTGTACAGGAATTTCAGAAAATTCCCAAAAAATTCCCAAAATTATATTTTAATACATATGACATGATTTTAAACTCAATTTGACATTTTAATATCAATTGAATCTTTTTCTCATGTCAGTCCTTAATATTGACAAATAAGGATAAAATTGTCATTTTCGAATTTCTCCGGGCTTCAACTTGGAAAAATTATTGAAAATCACGATTAGATAGTTTTCAATATTCTGAGTTTAACTGTGGGGATCAGAATTTTTAGATTCCTTCCCGATTTTTCAGAATTAAATATAGAATAAATAAATAAATAAAACAATTAATTAAATAAAAGTGAGGGTGTTACAATTATAATTGTGAATAATTATTTTACGTTAGATGTTACTCCCTCCGTTCCTTTTCAAGTGTTGTTTAAGATTTCATTTTTATACACATATCAAGAAATGTAATAAATTTTCTTAATTTTCATAAAATAGTCACTACAAAAAAAATGTAATTTCTGGCAGTCAAACTTGCAGTTTCTAACAGTCAAAAACTGTCACAAATGTTTTTTTTTTTTTTTTGTGGTTAAAATAACTGCCAGTTCCATGGGTACCAAAAACCGCTTTTATTGAAATTTATTTGACTGCTGGTATTGTCACTAGAAAATAATAAACATTTACTCTAGAAAATTGCATTCTCATTCTATTTTAATTTAATGTTTATTGGTGGTTAAAAACAGTCAGAAATTATATTCTTATTCTATTTTAATTTAGCATTTAGTAACGGTTAAAAATTATCATAAATGGCATTTTCACTCTATTTTAATTTAACTTTTCTGGCAGTTAAAAACTGCCAGAAACTGCATTGCATTTACTACCTAACCTATATTGTTGCTCCTCAAACCCATACTCTTATGTGCCAAAATAAAATATCATATAAGAATAATAATGTCTTAAAAAGTTTACAAGGATCTAGTCAAAGTCGTGAAAAGCCAAAGCATTTAACTTTCCATTTCTAATAACCTCAAATGCTATTCAACAATTTTCCCAAAACATACTTAGCATCTAATTTCTAAGCCTATCACAAATTCCCTGTTTTTTCTCTACACAAATAAACCATATGTCAGTGTACTAAATAATTTGTTACACAACTACTTTGAATAAGTAATTACAAAGATATAAGAGTTTTGTACATAGTCTTTATTAATCCCTTCTGGAGAGGCCTCTCCTTTCGTGTCAACTTTTCCTTGGTGTACGTCCACCTGGTATCCAATTGCTTTTTATATTGGATTATGCCTATTTACATCAGTCTGCAGCAAGTTGGGAAAGACGAAAAAGCTAAAAAATAAATTAACACGCAAATAATTTAGGAATGAGAAATATGAGAAATTCAAAATGCATGTTTGAAATCATCACCTGTCAAGTAGAATATTTTTAAAATTACATCAATCATCGAAGTAATGAAAATATTAATTCACAGTGTACTAATCTAATTATAGTCGAACTAGTAAAGCGATATTTATTTATAATCAAATTGTATAATAGCATTATACACGTTCAATAATAGACAAAACGTTGATAAATGTATGACATTAAAAATTACATTTTTTTATAACCAATATATATATATATATATATATATATATATATATATATATATATATATATATATATATATATCAGATTCGTGCACACCAGGTATCAAAGTTAGTTAAATTATACCTTCAACAATTTTTTATAGAATGCAAATTTAACCAATCCAACCGTTGAATTTGATATTCTTATTAATTAGATTAAGTATACAAAATTTCATACAATTCCAAAATTATTTAATAGTTCATCACATCAGTTTATTTTAATGTACAATATGATATTAAAATATATGTAAATATTCAATGTTAGATAACATATCTAACAAAGTCCAAAAGATGTTAATTTGATATACATGTTCATGAAGATAATATCACATAATTCAACGGTTGAATTAGTTAAATTTACATTCAACAAAAAGTTATTGAAGGTGTAATTTGATTAACTTTGACACCTCGTGTCAACAGATCCTGACTCTCTCTCTCTATATATAGAGTCAGGATCTGTTGACATCATGTGTCAAAATTAATCAAATAATACATTCAATAATTTTTTGTAGAATGCAAATTTAACTATGCCAACCATTGAATTATGTGATATTATCTTCATGATTATGTATATCAAATTTCACACTATTTGAACTTTTCTTGATTTGTTATCTAACATTGAATATTTATATATATTTTAATATTATATTGTACGTTAAAATAAAGTGATATAATAAACTATTAAATAATTTTAGAATTGCATGAAATTTTGTATACTTAATCTAATTAATAAGAACATCAATTTCAATGGTTTGATTGGTTAAATTTGCATTATACAAAAAGTTATTGAAAGTATAATTTGACTAATTTTGATACTTGATATCAACGGATCTTGATACTATATATGTATATATATATTAAAGTGGAAATACAAATATGAGAGCGAAAGGGAATGAGGAAAAAGGCAACAAAAGAACCATCAGATAGGGCTTAAGACATGTTCTCTCACAAGACCCCAAGATGTGATTTTCATCTTTTTTCGTTGCCCTAACACATTCTTTCACCTCTTATTTCATTTCTCCTTCCACTGCTAGCTGTTTGTTAGAACACATTGAATAAGAAAATACAAATAATTAAAATACTAATTAAATAAATACTTCTTTTAAAATGAAAATAAACCAATTCAACTAACCTGAATGAACTTTTGCTTATATCTTAATATCATAAGGACCCTTTTAAATTGCTTATATCTTAATATCTTAAATTGGCAATACTTGGTTTCTTATCAATGTCTCTTTATGTTAATCACCTTGAAACAAGAATTAAACAAAAATATAATAATGTTAACTTTTAGTGATTTAATTAAAAAAAAAAGAAAATAGGCTATGCACTGACAGTGTAAATTAGTTTTGCACTGTAATATAATCACAACCTACTATGTATGGTAAGTATGTTAACTTTGATAATAACCACCCTAAAAGTCACACTAAAGCTAATTTTTGATTTTGGTTAACAATGTAAAAGTTTTTACATTGACAATGTATAGTAACTAAACTCTTAAAAAAATTTAAAATTATTAAGATCATAAATCTAGTGAGAGGGAGGAGAATATGCACCAAAGAAAGAATTCGGATTTCTACAATTCTGACTAACAAATATAGTCACCTCCAATTCCATGTAATGTTATAAAATCCCACGAGGATTATGATAAAGTAATATATTCACCAAATTTAGATTTCTACATTTCTAGTCAATACTTTTATTGCATATCCGGTGATACCATTAAATTTTCTTCTTATTATAGCTCTACTTTTCCTTTCTGCCCTAGTAAGCTCTGCTCCTTTCTAAATATCACCCTTGCTATCAAATAACTCCCCAAGAGCCAATATAGCAGCACTTGAAATAGCCATAGGTGCAATCTATTTATTTCAGTAAAACAAGGCTTCCCAACTCTAACTTCCCGAGGGGTTTTAGATGGCGCGCAATTTAGGAACCCTTTGAACATCATTAAAATGCCCCTATAATAAACACAAGTGTAATTAAATTAGAAACAACAGATAGTTTTTATGAATGCCTACACGAGCACACTAGTCTCATGTATTACTTGATGCTTACTCGTCAAGATCTTATATTGATAATGTCCATAACTGACAATTAGTTCAAGTCCATTAAATAAGCTTGATTGAGACGATAAATCTCTCTTAACAAGTCTTACCCGCCAATGAAGATAGCTATGGCTGCAACCAAAACAAAATAAGCAGCTGCAATAAAGAGTAAAAAAATAAAAAAAATGCAAATAAATTTCACAACTTTGGATGTTAATAAAATCAATTACTAGCATATATTTTAATCAACCATCATAGTTTAGAGTAGAAGCAGCATAGCTATATGCAAAAGTTCAGATTACATAAGGCAAAATAGAAGTGCACGACTAGCATATTATATAATATGTACTATTAGGATTAATGGATTATAGTTGTGTGGTGAGCACAAGGGAAAAAGCTTTGGTGAGTCTCCACAGTGGTCGTAGACATTTCTGGTGATAGCACCTACAAAGACTCCAATGCCTAAGTCAGTAAAAGCATAAGAGAGCGGGTGAGAATGAGAGAGAGTGTGTGTATCTGATGAGTATGGAGCCCTTTATATAGAGTATGTTGGAGGAAAAAACCATTAAAGTGAGGTGCCACATGGCAGCGTGTGTTTGGGTGCCTCATTAAGCGTTTCTTCGCCGCTAGGCGTTTATCTAGCCGAGGTAAGCAGGAAACTCTGTCCAGGGTAAGCAAGACAATACCGTTAGGGATATATATGGTTGTGTTAACCAAGATAGGCAAAGTAGTCGATTTGTAGGTCAGCGAAGGAGTAGGCTGACTTAGGGGGGTAGCATTCGGGTAACTTCCAGAACAGTTGCCCCCAAGCCGGTGATGCTTGGAAAAAGCATCGTCAGCTTAAGAGTTTGAAGTGGCTTCCGAGATGGTGTTGCGCCCAATTAAAGTTAAACCTGTCTTTCCATGTCAAAACATTTCAGATCAAGGTGGAAGAGCTCGAAGGTAAGGTGAAAGAGGTTGAGGCCTGCGTGGCGTACTCCTAGGCAAAATATCAACAAATGCGTTGACGTTGGATGGAATTTGTTCAACTTTCTTTTGAAAACACTATGGAGTAGGTCTGGTATCTCTTGCAACAAAATTTAAATATGGAATGCGCTCGGGCAGATTGTGAAGTTATTGACAGCGGTTGGCATGCTAATGTTGATGATGAGATGGTCCTAGCAGATCCCACTGTTGCTGACGCTAGCTCGAATTAGAGGGTGATGATGATGAAGAGTCTAGAGTCGAAAAACCTGGGGTGGATCTTGCTGCACATGTTGAGAAACAAGTTGGAGAACCTTTTGAAGATACTGAGAGACAACTTGCAGATAGCTTCATATCGACCCACATGTGACACTGACGATCCCTTCTCAAGTCGAGGTGGTAGTTTTGGGTGATGATCTTGATGTCAGGACCGTTAGCGCTCCTCATGCCGATACTGCCAATGTCAATGCTACTAACACCGGATCTTAAAGGGCCAGAATGCCAGTTTTATCTGTACCTCTTATAACTGTGCCTTATCTTTAATCGATTTGAACAATTTATATTTTTGAATGATTTGAGCAGTTTATATGTATGTTTCCAAATGACTTAATCAGTTTATCCCTTTTGATTTATACCTTCGTGAATATTTGTAGACGTTTGGTGTTGTGTTGCTTTATCATCCTTTCCTTTGGTTGTTTTTCTTTTCTACTTGTGATTTTCATTTTGCATTCTCTTCGTTCGTCGTGACTTTTAGTTTGATCTATTCGGTTTAGTGGATTTTTGCTTTTATTGTTTCTGTTATCTCGATGAACTTTTGCCTATGCATCTCAGACCTCGGTTGGATTAAATACACGTATACAAGGTGATAACCTTCCTGCCTTATTTTTGTTATCTCGACGAACTTTTTCTTGTTCATCTCAAACCCCGACTGGATTAAATCCACGTACGCGAGGTGATAACCTTCCTGCTTTATTTTTGTTATCTCGATGAACTTTTGCTTGTTCATCTCCAACCTCGGCTGGATTAAATTCACGTACATGAGGTGATAACCCTCCTACCTTTTTTTTGTTATCTTGATGAACTTTTGCTTATTCATCTTAAACCTTGATTGGATTAAATTCACGTACATGAGGTGATAACCCTCCTACCTTTTTTTTGTTATCTCGATGAACTTTTGCTTATTCATCTTAAACCTTGATTGGATTAAATTCACGTACATGAGGTGATAACCTTCCTGCCTTATTTTTGTTATCTCAATGAACTTTTGCTTGTTCATCTTAAACCCCGACTAGATTTAATCCATGTACACGAGGTGATAACCTTCCTGTCTTATTTTTGTTATCTCGATGAACTTTTGCTTGTTCATCTTAAACCTCGGTTGAATTAAATCCACGTACACAAGGTGATAACCTTCCTGCCTTATTTTTGTTATCTCGATGAACTTTCGCTTGTTCATCTCAAACCTCAGCTAGATTTAATCCACATACACGGGGTGATGACCTTCATGCCTTACTTAGTCACCCTTGCTTAGCTTTTGGCTTTACTCTAATATTCTTTAACCTGCGTTTTGCTTTTTAGGCCAGAAAAACTCTTATTTTATTAATCACTTAGGGCTAAAAATAGTACAAGAGCTACGAATTATAATACGTAACTCAGCCTGCTTACACTACACTAATTAAAAACTACTTGACGCTAAATGAAAGGAGTCACTTAACCTTCTTTATCGAGATGTCTCAACTATAATATCTTTGAGGTTGCTCGCCTTCATGTCTACGAGATGGTAATCCCAGGTAGTGTCTCGAGCATATATGCTCTTGTGCCAGTCTTTGAGGTAACCCAATAAGGGCCGTCCCATTTTTTGGTGAGCTTTTCCTATTTGACATTCTTCCCTCCAATGTTAACTCGCCTTAATACTAAGTCACCAGGTTCGAACATATGAGGAACGACCTTCTTGTTGCAGCCTGTCTCTTAAGGGCGACTTTTCTTATTGCATCGATCTCCTTTATTTCTTCAATGACATCAAATTCGATTCGGAGTAGCCCATCATTGTCTTCTAATCTTAGGTTAGCCACTCTCCATGTTCGCTCTCTAAATTTTTTCAGGATCAATGCCTCCATGCCATAAGTAAGGTGGAAAAGAGACTCCCAGTGGTAGAGTGGAGGGTTGTGCGACGTGCCAAGAGGACATATGGTAGTTGCTTAACCCAACACCCCTTTACTTTGTCTAAGCGCCTTCTGAGTCCGCGAAGAATGACTTTATTCACAGCTTTTGCCTACCTGTTTGTTTGGAGGTGCTCGACTGAAGTAAAATGCTCTTTATTTTCAACCCGACTAAGAAATCTTGAAAACTTTTGTTTGTGAATTGTGTGCCATCGTCTGACACTACAACATCTGGTATCCCGAACCTGCAAATAATCTATCAGAATACAAAGTTTTCTACATTCCTGGCTGTGATGGTGGCCAATGCCTCTGCTTCAATCCATTTTTTAAAGTAGTCGATCACCACCACTAAGTATTTCACCTAGCCAGGTGCCTTAGGGAAAGGGCCAAGTATGTCGATCCCCCACTAGATGAATGGCCAGGGAGAAGTAAGTGTATTAGATCCTCAGGTGGAGCGAGGTGAAAGTCGAAGCATTTTTGGCATTTGTCACATTTTTTGGTAAACTCTATAGCATCATTTTTTGGCCAATAGTAGCTCGCTCTAAGTATCTTCTTGGCCAGGGCTCTGCTTCCTAAGTGTTTTCCACAGCATCCTTCATGAATTTCTGCCATTACGTACTTGGATTAGGATTTTCTTAAGCACCTAAGCAAGGGTTGAGAAAAACCACGACGATAGAGTTTATCGTTTATGATATGGAAATGCACAACCGACCTTTCCATTCTCCTTGCTTCCTTCTTGTCATAAGGGACAATGCCTTCAAGCAAATAGTTGATAATGGGAGTTATCCATTTTGGCTTTGCTTCAATTGCCATGATGAGATTGGGCTCATGGATTGTCTACTGGATGACCGACCTATTATTGTCGGAAGATCTTGTGCTTGCTAGCTTAGACAGAATGTCTTAAATTCTTTTCTCAGGAAATGTGGACAAATTCTATCTTATCAAAGTTTGTGACCAGAGTCTTAACCTTTACCAAGTATTTCTACAGCATTGGTTCCTTAGCCTGATATGCCCCATTGATATGCGATACCATCAACTACGAGTCATTACACAGCCTCATCGAGGTTGTGCCTATATTGGGTGTCATCGTTAGTGTCGTTATACACGCTTCATATTCTGCTTGGTTTTTCGAAGTGGGGAACATGAAGGTCAAAGACTATTCCAGAATAACCCTGCTTGATGATTCTAATAGTATGCCAGCTCCACCACCTTTTTCATTGGATGATCCATCAACGAAATGAGTCCAAGTCAAATCCTGGGATGTCGGATTCGATGGGGTTAGTTCGGCAACGAAGTCAGCCAATGCTTGGGCGTTTAATGCTTGTCTTGACTCGTACTGGATCCTATGCTTGGATAACTCGATAGCCCAGGTCATCATCCTACCAGCTAACTCGGGTCTGTGCAAAATATGCCAAATGGGTTGATCTGTTCGTACTATAATCTGATGTGATTGAAAGTACGGTTTGAGCCACCTCGCCGCCATAACAAGTGTAAATACCACTTTCTCCATTTTTGGTTATCTCGGCTTAGCCCATGGAAAGGCCCTACTTACAAAGTAGACTGACTTTTGTCTTTCTGGCATTTCCCTTATCAGCACCGCGTTCACAGCTTCTTTAGCAACAACGAGATATAGGTATAGTATCTCACTTGGTTCAGGTTTAGTGAGTAAGGGGGGAGATGACAAAGTGTTCTTCAGCCTTTCAAAAGTAGCCTCACACTCTTCAGTCTATTCAAATGTTTTGTCTTTCCTTAAAAGTCGGAAAAAAGAAAGGGCATTCTATGCCAATTTGGCCACGAACCTTGTTAATGCCGCTAGTCGCTCGGTCAACTTCTGGACCTCTTTTACATTTTGAGGACTTTTCATCTCCAATATGGTCTGACATTTTTCTGGGTTTAGTTCAATCCCCTTTTTGGACAGCATATATCCCAAGAACTTTTCTGTCGAGACTCCGAATGTGCATTTATTAGGATTCAACCTCATGTTATACTTTCTAAGCTATCCAAAAGTCTCCTCTAGGTCTTGAAGGTGCATTTTAGGGGTGGCATTCTTCACAATCATATCGTCAACATACACTTCTAAGTTTCGGCCAATCTGTTTCTCAAACACCTTATTCATAGTTCTCTGATATGTAGCTTCAACATTCTTTAGCCCGAACGACATTACATTATAGCAATAATTGGCCTTCTTAGTTATAAAGGCAGTTTTCTCTTGATCCAAGGGTGAAGTGGAATTTGGTTATATCTAGAGTATGCGTCCATAAAAGATAAATATCGGTACCCTGATGCACCATCCACCAATCTATCAATACTAGGCAAGGGATATGATCCTTTGGGCATTGTTTGTTGAGGTCGGTATAATCTACGCACATCCTCCATTTGCCATTTTGCTTCTTAACAACGACTACGTTGGTAAGCCAAGTCACCTTTCGAATAAATCTAGCATTCAACAATTCAGCGACTTGCCTCTAAATATCTTGCAAACGCTCCGGGGCCATCTTCCTTCTTCATTGGCATATCGGTTTCAGAGAAGGATCAACTTCCAACCGATGGCAGATGAAATTAAGGTCTATCCCCGACATATCTGTCGGCTTCCAAGCAAATAAGTCGGAGTTGACTTTTAGCAAGTTCGACATGTCGACCTTCATCTTACCATCAAGGTCGGTCCTAATTTTCACAATCTGCTTGACCTCTTTCCCCACTCAACCAGGATGCACTCCTCTTTTGGCTCTAGACGAGGTATCCAAGAGTCTCGCTTTATATCATCTTGACAATCTAGCTCTATTAGTAGTACTTCTCCCTTACCGATGTTGGGCTTGTATTCCAACTCAAGTTCAACCTTATAACATTCTCTTGCTTTTCTCTTATCACCTCGTAAGGCGATTAGCTACATATCGTCAATAACAAACTTCATGGCTAGATGTGATATCGAGATGACGGCACCCAATGTGTTCAATGTCAGCCTGCCAAGGGTTGCATGGTATGAAGATTTAGTATTTACCATAATAAATTGGGTCATCACAGTTTTCGTGGCAAGCAATTTCCCAAAGGTTACATGGAGCTTTATATAGCCAATTGGCGTAAGATGATGTTCGGGGAATCTAATCAAATCTTCATTATATAGCATTAACTTAGATTTTGGTAATTTGAGCTTTTCAAAAAGCTCATAGAACATGATACCGCCTGAACTTCCAATATCCGCTAAAAGCTAGTGTACCTCCTTATTTGTTATGAGTGCATTCACCATTAGGGGATCGTCGTGGTTTGGCATGATATCACCATAATCAGAATCATTGAAAGTTAGCGGTGGTGCTCTCTTTTTATTGGGATTGCCAACAGCACAAATCCCGGATGAAGTTGTTAATACTTCCTTGGCATGCCTTTTCCTCGCATTAATGGATGGACCTCTGCTGGGAAATTCACTTACTATTACATAGATAATCATGACTCCGCGTTGGAGAATGAGTGGGAGATCTTGTCAGTCACCAGGATGATGACAGATGTGGTGATATATGGCGTATAGCCTAGACCTCAGTTTTTTCTCGCACATGCCTGGGATGGAGTATGGCCTCTTGGCGGGCTGTATCTACGTGGCAATCTACCTCTCCTTAGGGAATAGCATTTCCTCCTAGGGCTTTGGGTTCTTTCACTCTTTATGGGTGAGGAACATCGATGCTTGATGCGATTATCTCTACCTTGTTTTACAAATTGGTTGAGCCTTTCCTGCCTTATTAACACCTCAATTGCGTCTTTCAACTGATAGCATTCATCAATATCATGCCCTGAGGCCTTATGATATTGGCAAAACTTTGACTGATCACCACCTTCTTTATTTTTCAACGATTTCGAGGGCTTTATCCCTTCTTCTACAAACTCCACATTGAGTACTTCGTTCAAGATTCTCCCTTTCGAGGTGTTCAATGGTGTATACTCTTCAAACTATGGCCCCCCTTTATATAGACCCCAGTCTTCATGAAGTGGCGATTTGTCCGTTTTTGGCATGTGATTCTTTTTTTGCGTCATAATCTCGATAGATTTTGCTTTCCTGGCTTCGAGCACATTCTTGTAATTAATGTGTTTTTCCTTCTTTAGGAATTCCTTCATTGATGTCAGAGGCGTCTTAGCAATTGACGTGAAGAAAGGCGAACCTTCCATCACTCTGTCTTTGGCCAGAATCAGTACTACTCTGGCCTACAAATTTTTCGCCACCCTTGCCTCTTGATTAAATTTGTTAATGTAGTCCCTCAACAGCTCATTCGCACCCTGGCCAATCCTTCTCAAATCTGCCTTAGTTTTAGGTTTGGCCTTGTTGGTCACAAAAGCCATGCTAAACTTTTCTCTTAAACATCATCCATGAGTCAATAGATCTTGGTTCGAGAGACTAGAACCATTTCAGCACTGTTCCTTTCACTGAGAGCGGGAATGCTCTGCATATGTGCGAAGCAGAGGCTCCTTTGTACAACATCGTTGATTCGAACACTAAGAGGTGATCGTTCGAATCTGCTGATCTGTTGTACAACTCCAAAGAAGGCAATTATTGTAGCTGCTTCAGAACCTTCCAATTCAAAGATCTTGTGGAAAAAGGAAGGTTAAATGGAATCATCTCGTCATCTTTGTTCACCTCGACAGCCATGTTCGCATCATGCACCTCCTGTGCAATGTGACTTGGTCGTAGAGCTGATGCTGTAGACCCCTCAGTGTGATCATAATTGTTCTCCATGATTTTCTTATTCTCTCTCTCAGTTCGAAGTTTTGCAATGATCCTTTCTTGCTCTTTCAATGTCTCTTTTTGCTGCTATAGCAACGCAGCAAGATTAGCCATAGTGACTGATGGTGCAGTAACACCATTCGCCTTAGGAACCGCCTCAGGAGTGACAGAAGCTACTTCAGCAGCCCTAGGCGATGGTTACGGCGGCAGAAGCTTAAGTGGCAATGATGCCACAACAGACTTACGATTTCTTATGGTAACCATCACGAACGAATCTCCAAATAATGAAGAGTGAAAAGAGAATCGAAAATCGAATTCCCACAATGACACCAATATTGTGTGGTGAACACGAGGGAAAAAGCTCAGGTGAATCTCCACGGTGGTTGCAGACACCTCCTGTGGTGGCACCTGCATGGACTCTAATGCCTAAGTTAGTAAGAGCGTAAGAGAATGGGTGAGAATGAGAGAAAGCGTGTGTACTTGATGAGTGTGGAGCCCCTTATATAGAGCATTTTGGAGGGAAAAACCATTAAGGTGAGGTGCTACATGGCAACGTGTGTTTGGGTGCCTCATTAAGTGTTTTCCCGCCACTAGGTGTTTATTTAGCCAGGCTAAGCATGAAACTTTGTCTGGGGTGAGCAAGACAATACCATCCAAGGTATATGTGGCTATGTTAACCAAAATAAGCGCAGTTGTTGATTTTTAGGTCGACGAAGGAGTAGGCCAACTTAGGGGGGTAGCGTCCGGGTAACCCCCAAAACAATTACTATTAAACTTAAACTTATACAAGCATTATCAACATATTATATAATATATACTATTAGGATTAATGGATTACTATTAAACTTAAACTTATAAAGCAATATTTGCAATAGGTTAACCTGAAAGAAGTGCTAACATGATTCAATGCAATAAATAGTTTTTCTAGCACGATAAAATAAGCAATGCAGCACTATTGTAGATCAACGAATCTTACTTGGCAAACCAGAAGCTGCTTCTAGTAATCTAGTTTTGCCACTAGCTCTTTTAACTCGATAACATAAATTGTGAAGCTCCAAATGTTCTCCTTGACAACATTCTTAAGCATTTTTTGAATCTTCTTTACATTCACTGATTTTGATTTCCCTATAGTAGGTCTTCCCTCCTGCGATAAAATAGAATCATAACTTTCATCATCCTTCTGCGAAGTATCTTTATGTAATTAGCAAAAGTATCACTACCACGATGAACTACAATGGATTAATATAAACAATTAAGAAAAGAAGTTTAACGTTCATGAATATGGAAATGCAAGAAAGTTCTGAGAGAAAAGAGAAAGCATTTGAAAACCTTATCGTGTCTGAATTTGATCTTTCTCTCTAGCACAAGATAATAGTAATATCAATCAGCCAAAGGTTAACAACTCATTCTAAAATCTAAAATAGAAAGGTATTTGAGCATAAGCGAATGGATTTGCATCCAGATATCTACCACAACACTACCAGCCAAAGCATACAGATCATCAGTGGTAAGTAGGACAAGGTGAATCTTCCAAATGGACATCTATGTATTATTGGTTGGCAACATAACACTTTTCAAACTAAGACATTGTGACCAAGTCCAGCCTCTATTAAAAATGTCACCCTGTTGGTTATCTTCTTTGTAAAGAAAGCTCCGTTTGTGGAAAGATCATAGTAGTTCAGGATTTACTTTTCTAAGAATTCTATATGCTTAATTTTCTTGCAGCAATTTTTTAATAAGGAGAAACAAGTTGTAGGTATTTCAAGATATTACTCTTCTCCCTGAAACCCCGTGAATTTTGCCTAAGATTTATTTGTCTCTTGACAAGGGTCCCTGTGGATAGAGAAGAATCACATTTTTAAGACTTATTGGCTTAATTACAGAATCATGGTTAGCGTTTATTAAAGGCATTTTGTTCATTAATATAGCTTATTTTTCATTCATACTCTATGTTTTATTTGTAACAACTTCTGTAAATCCATGTTCACTAATATTATGCATTTCTCCTTCTATAATCAATGAAAAAAATTATGCTTCTATTTGTTCCTATTAAGATATGTAAATCCAAGTTCATGCTTTCCAATAGTGTAAATTAGTTTCCTTAGTTGTATCAAAACTAGAAAAGTGTCTATTTCTAGTACATACACCACACCAGAACACGCGCCTTACTAGAACACCCATTCATCACTCACTAACACTACATTTCATACACACTCTAGATCTTTCTAATCATTCATTTTGATAGACAATAGGAATTTAGATCATAACACAAATTGAATCAAAATGGCACGAGAGAGAATTAGAGAACAGAAAATTACCTTCAAATTGTAAGCAGTTAAAATAACAGCTGTTAGGGATTCCTCAACAATCCCACAAACAAGTTCTTTTACAAAATCTGACCGGATTTAAATGTTAAAATATTGGTTTAAGTCAAAGAAATAGAGAATTAATCACAATTATCATTAGGTTAATTCCAAACCTTCATTCTTATGCAAAAACGAAGTAACTAAAATCCAATAAAGGAAAAAAATTAAAACAGAGTAGGGAAAATATCAAGGAGTCGTGTGATTCGAAAACTTATGAGGATGAATAGATGTGAAAATGAAGAAGAGCGAGAATGAATAAATTATTTAAACAAATCCTAAAGCGGATGCAAGAATGAAGAAGAGAAAAAACTGTGTGATCGAATGTTTAAGGAGAAGCAACGAAAACGTGGATCTGTCTTTTTGAGTGGATCCATCTTATTTCTTTTATTTTTAACTTTTTAATATATTTTAACAAGTGACTAGGTGTAAACGAACAAAACATGCCACATTACCTAATAAGCGACAAGGTGTCAAAAAGGAAAATAAATAATAAAAATATATTCAAAACATTGTGGGGGTTTTAAACCGCCACAAAAATACTAAAACTGTCAAAAGTGTATCCGATTTTGGTGGCTAACATTTTTGCCAGAAATACAATATTTTTTGGCTGTTTATTAAGATCGCTAGAAATAAACTGCCAGTAAACAATTATTTTTTTGTACTAAGTTTTAAAGTTTCTATTGTACCTTTTCTCAATTCTACTCAACAATAAATACACATTAGTTGTAAATGTGTAAATTAATTAAAAATTAGGTGAGAACTAGGAGTATAATTGACAAAAAATAATTAATGTCATCTTGAACTTTAAAAATGATAGATAAATAGAAACATTTAAAAAAAAAAAACTGATAAATAAAAAGGAACGGAGAGAGTATATATTATGATTTAAGTGTTATCACTAGTGTTATAATTTATTATTATATTATTTATTTAGGTGTTATTAGTTTCGTACATCAAATTGTTTTAATTTATCGTTTTATTAATTTAATTAATTAATTTTTAAATGTTTAATCTTTACATTATTCAGACATTATCTATTGTTTTAATATTTTTTCCACAGTCATTTTGATATTAAAACGTCACCAATCCTTTATTAGAGTTTTTCTGAAATATATGTGTCATTTCACCAAATGTGAAAACAATTTTCTTATTATTCACTAAAATACCATATAAATAGTGCGAAAATTTGAAATGCAATATTTCCATGAAATAGCAATTTTTTAGAGGCTTAGAGAACTAAAATAATGATGTGTATATGTTACAGCAAAAGCTTTAAAATCAGTAATTAGTAACAAATAGTTAGCCACACATAGTATTAGCATAAAAGAATTTCTCTTATTTAGTAATACAAGAAATCAATGTTAGTACTATACCTGGTATTGAAAAGATAATTGAAAGCTTTGAAAGACTTGATGTATAGTTACTTAGAGGAACAAAGCTATACATTGGTACTGTATTATATTCTTCGTAGTCTTATAGAAACTTATTAAGTTTCAAGGATATTTGTCTAAATGGATATCATATCAAAACAACAAATGAAGGAAATATTAAATATCTTTATATCAAGAGACTTAAGTTAGATAAAAAAATGTGTATTGAAAAAATTACCTACTCTTCCTCTGGTTTGTACTACACTTATATTATTACAATTGAAAAATATACTGTTGTAAACTAGAAGTTTTTGGATTATAATAAGTTTGTGGTTTGGCATTACAATTTAGGTCATCTCAAGTCTATTATTATGTGAAAAATAATTAAAAATTCATGTGGACATTCATTGAAGAGTCAAGATATTCTTTAATTCAATAATTTCTCACGTATTACTTGTTCTTAAGGGAATTTGGCAATTCAGCCATTACCAACAAAAATTGAAAATGAATCTCTCACATTTTTAAAACGTATAAAAGATGATGTTTGCAGACCATACACCCATCATGTAGATCATTTAGAATTTTTATGGTTTTAATTTATGTATCAACTAGGTGGTCATTTGTCTATTTGTTGTCAATTCGCAACCAAACCAAATGTTTGCAAATTGCTTGCTCAACTAATCCAACTAAGCTTATCTTCCTAATTATCCAATTATATTTGTCTTCATAATATTGGTGAATATTTACGTCTTTAACTTTTAATGAATATTATATGTTTATTATAATTGATATTAAACATCTTGTAGCATATGTTTATACACAAAATGAACTTGCAGAATCAATTATTAAGTGTCTAAAATTGATTTCAAGACCATTACTTATGAGATCAAAACTTTCAAATTCTACTATTGGGGATATGCAATCTTATATGTGACAATATTGATTCGCATCATACCAACAAGTTATCACAAGTCTTCTTCTTTGTAATTGGTATTTGGTTACCAACCTAATATTTCCTATTTAAGAATTTTTTGATGTTTTGTATATGTTCCAATTGCTCCACCACAATGCACTAAGATAAGTCATCAAAGAATGTTTGGAATATATGTTGGGTATAAATCCCCATCTATAATAAAATATCTTGAACCATCAATAAAATATTTATTTATGGCTCAATTTGTTGATTGTCATTTTGATGAATAAGTTTTCCCAAACATTAGGAAAAGAGAAAAGGAAATTAGTTGGACTAAATTGTCATTATCCCAGCATGATCCTCATATGAAACAATGTAAATTAGGAGTTTAAAAGATAATTCATATAAAGTTTAGCTAACTAATTTCCAATTGTACTCACTAACCCAAAAAGAATGACTAGATCATAATGTATCAATTGATAATGCTAAAAAAAACTGATTTCGTTGTTGGACAACCTAATATTGTAAACAAGTCTTAAACATGCACAAAGCATGTCAAACCCATCAATTCAAAAGATAAAAATTCTCAATCAAGAAAAATAAAATATTTAATTAGTTCAATTCATTCAATGTATTTTCAATTTAAAATATAAGTCTAACTACACAAATTTAACCAAAAAAAATACAATATATGTGAATATTATAATATTTTAATTTTTTTATTAATAAAATAATAGGTTGGTTAGGTTGGATTTGGAATGCATCAACCCGTGACTCAAAACAATTTTAATTGGGTCAATGAAAATGAACCCAATCCAACTCGCTCAAATGTAGTTGGGTTGAGTTAGGTTGGTCGGGTACATGGGTCAATAGCGACCCGCTTAGACCCCTAATCCCTAGTGGTTTGAGAAAGACTTGTGGTATATCCATTAATTCTTAATAATGGGAGATTTTTACTGGATTAGGTCATGTAAATTTTTTCCTTTCATTGGGATTTTTTCAGGATAAGATGTTAAATGTCACAAAGGTCTTCGTGACTTACCTACAAGGCTAGAGCTGCAGCTCAATGGAAATTAAAAGTAATTATGACTCAGGTTTTTCATTTCGCGAGGAGAAAGGAAGTAAAATTCAAGAGCTTGAGGGATTCAAGCTCATTCACAAACTATACGAGCGAGGAGTGTTTGATTCAATTTATTTAAATATATATATATATATATATATATATATATATATTCTTTAAGAAAGTTTTTAAAAACAAATTATTATTTTTTAAATTCATCTTAAACAAACATGCACAATGTTATTCAAGTAACTTTATTATGGTTGAACCTCAAAAAACTTTATTATGGTTAAAAATTTAAATAATGGCTGAATTAGATATAAATTCAGTCTGAAAAGTGTTATTGTTATCGCGGATTATGTTATATATAACATTACAATCATTTATTTTTGCCTAGTTAAATTTTATTTTTTAGTTATTTTTTAACAATTATAATTTTAATATTTTGACAAATTAATCAAATCAAATATTACCTTAAATCAAATCACACTAATGAATGATGAATGATAAATCGTAAAGTAGAATATCAGCGTTTATTATATACTAATAGATATCCGATGAAATACTGCCTTCAATTAATCATGATATAAAAATGTATATAATTAAGTAGGCAAATCAATTTTGTTTAATTAATCAATTAAATGTATAATTTATATAGCCTTTACCTAACATTTATTATATCATTAGTATTTTATTAAAGTTTGCCTTGAATTAATCACAGCATTAAAAAAATTAAATAATTAAGTATATAGTTAAATAAGTTTTATGTAATTAATCAATTACCCTGCCTAATAATTTAAGTCAGATAAAAATCATTTTATTAATTTAAATTATATAATTTACTCATCAATTGATTTAAAATTTATTATTATAGATAATTTTAAACAAAATATCCTACTTAATAAAATATATAAAAATATTATAAGCAATAAGTGACATGAAATCATTAAATTTTTTGTTCCTCCAAATTTAGCTTATATCATAAGCTTATTCTTATTTTTATTTTATTATTTGTTACAAAAAACCTTACTCAATACAACGCACGCGTGTTTAAGTAATTAAAATATAATCATTACTATCTTATAAATATTACTACCTTATAAATAATTAATATAATTATTATAGACAAAGATCTTCTGCAATTTTTTCAAAACTACATGGGATCTCAACTCTTGATTTATTTTAATATTCAATAAATTTAATATATAAAGTATTAAAATAACATAAATGAATGATGAGATTTGTAAACAGGACACTCTCCAGGTTTTTTGAACCGGAGAGGATCCTAGTCCAATTATTACTATCTTATTAACCTTCATCAATACAGTGCAAATAAGTTGTTATTTTTTTTATTTTTTTTTTAAGGCGAAGCTCGTGAAGTAGGCAACATCGTCACATGAGACGTGGACAACGTCATCGTAGACGTCAACATGGTAGCTAAATATCTCTTTCTTGCAACTGCTTCTTGACAACGTCATCGTAGACGTCACAAGATACACGCTTCGATCTTCTCTTTCTTAGTCCTTATTGGAATTCTTTTCTAATTCATCGGAATATCGTAACATACTGAAATGGCCACAGAAGCTGAAATTGAGCATCCCAGGAAGGCCTTCGGATGGGCAGCTAGGGTTCCTTCTGGTGCTCTCTCCCCTTTCAATTTCTCAAGAAGGTTCATCTCTTCACTCAATACATCTTTTCACTTATTTGTTATACCAATTTTTTTTCTCGTTCCACTAGTTATTGAGGAAAATATGAACAACATTACGTCATAAAATGAGATGTCTAATCTTTCAAATTTTCGTTTTTCATTAACACGAGATATGTACAATGGTTTAGAACGTAGAACAATATAGTAAAAATGGCACGTTAATAGTGACTACAAAAAAAAAAAAAAGTTGTTACGAACAACGTTGCTTGCTATTTAATATAGTTCTGTTTCGTAAATTTTTTCAGGGAAACTGGTGAAAAAGATGTGGCATTCAAAGTTTTGTACTGTGGAATATGTCACACGGACCTCCACATGGTGCAGAACGAATGGGGCTTTTCCATCTATCCACTAGTCCCAGGGTATATACATTATATTGTAAACCCAATGCTTACTTTAATTAATTCTATCATTTGAGGTGATATGCCTGTACAATAAAAGAAAAAAAAAGTTTTAGTTTCTCTATAATTTAATGACATTTCGTTCATGAGAAAATTCTCGATGTGGAACTAAACGAACAAGTAATTGATGGGTAACAAGGCTAATCTTGTTTATCAAACATTAAAGTTCAACACCAAGGGACAAATTCAATTTGATGCTAATTAGTGTATGAAATGGTGCAGGCATGAGATAGCTGGTGTAGTGACAGAGGTGGGAAGCAAAGTACAAAAGTTTAAAGTTGGGGACAAGGTGGGTGTGGGAGGCCTGGTTGATTCCTGCCGCAGCTGACAAAACTGTGATGACAATCTTGAGATTTATTGTCCACAATATACGGCCACATATGGTGGCAAGTATAAAGATGGCACCACCACATATGGAGGCTACTCTGACTCAATGGTTGCGGATGAGCATTTTGTGGTTCGCATTCCTGATGGTTTACCACTTGATGCTGCTGCACCTCTCCTCTGTGCTGGGATCACAGTGTATAGCCATGACACAGTTTCTGCTGTTCATCCTCTCTTACCTCTCATTGGTTTACTCAAGTCTCATGGAAAGCTTGTAACGGTCGGTGCACCAGATAAGCCTATGGAGCTTTCTGTCATGCCTTTAATTATAGGCAAGCATATGAAAAAATAGATATTTCCATAGGATGCACAGCACGTGAAGCATGTGACGCGACGAAGGATGGTTTAGTACTGCAAAATTCTTTTCTTTCTTTTTTTTTGTTTTGATAACTAGTACTGCAAAATTCAGATGCATGCACATGTAAAAATTTAAATCATCAATTTGATGCTAACAAGTATTTAATTTCAACCATTGACAGGGAGAAAGTTAATAGCTGGCAGTTTGACTGGAGGGATGAAGGAGATCCAAGAGATGATTGACTTCGCTGCCGAACACAATGTAAAACCTGACATTGAGATCATTCCTATTGATTATGTCAACACAGAAATGGAGCGCCTCCTCAAAGCAGATGTAAAATATAGATTTGTGATTGATATTGGAAACACACTAAAACAAAGTTCTTGAATTTTCTAGATTCACATTAGTGAAAAATGTGATAGCTTTCAGCGTACCGTTTACCAAGCAGTAACCTATTTCAATCTGTGTTAAATAAAGTGATATAAATTTCTAGATTTTTCTACAAAGTTGTAGCAGTATTAATGTATACGGATTAGAAAGATCATGATTACTCTAAAAAAACTTACCTTTAGAAACTTGTAGATTGAAGTAAAAATTTTATAGTACTAAACCGACATTTGGTAGTCGGTGTTCGGTGCCTATAAATAGGCATAATGCTCCACAAATGTGTGCAAGCTTCTGGCAAAGCAAATTAATACCTGAGTGTGTTATTTCTCTAAATCTCTTACACATTGTTGAACTCCTCCCAAGACTCCAATATTTCACTTACCAACAATTAAACTAATCTTTTCCTATTCTTCTTCTTTTCTTAAAATAAAATAAAATTAAACTAATCTTTTTTTATTCTTCTAAATATTAACAAGGTCATCGGAGCTACTTTTGGTTATTTACTTAATGCAGACATATCACCCAACTATCTTTAAAAAAATCTATACCATTTTCAAAATTTATTCTTAACTCATGGCTAATATCATTCAACTATTATTTATTTTTTATCCTATTTTCACATGAGAAAATTATGATTTTTGGAGGATTAAAATGAAAGCATTTTTTACTCTTAAGATTTACAGAACTTTATAAACCATGAATTCATTGTTCCGGTAAACACTTTAACTCTTCCTGCAACTCAGAAAAAGGAGTTGAAAGAAAATATACCAAAGGTGTAACATCCGTACTTTTTCTTATTGAATTATTTTTTTAATTATTATATATTTATTTTTGAAAAACCGAATGAAAATCTTAAAAATTTGATTCCTACGGTTATGTTTGTATTATTTAGTAGTAATTAATTTAGATTTTTAACAATTTTTGAAAAATGAAGCCCAAAAAATATTTATAAAATGAACTTTTTGTTTCTAAAATTCAAATGACAGAATTAATAGACAAAAATAGTTAGAAGTGTTTACAAGCTATTTTTAAGTCATCAATATACTTAGAATAATTAATAATAATCTTACAATTTTTTTTAGAATTTATTAAGATAATTTTTGTGAAATGACAAAAATAACCTTGATTGATTATGGGAATGAGAACCAATCAAAGACTTTTTGACCTCAAAATATTTTAAAAATTTTATAAAAATTTTATTTTGAAAGAAAAATAATAAAAAATATAACACTTTAATTTCAAATTTTCAACTATTTTTTCAATATTTGAAAATTTAATTCCGAAAAATCAAGAAAGAATTTCAAAATTCTCATCCCCACCATTACACTTAGAATTGCAAGAATTATTTAATCATGGTTTTTAATAATTTTTTCGAGGTGGAGCCTGAAGAAATTAAAAAATGACGATTTTGTCCTTATTTATCAACATTAAGGACTGACATGAGAAAAATATTAAATTGAATTTCAAATGTCAATTTGAGCTTGAAATCATGTTATATATATTAAAATATAATTTTGAAAATTTTCAGGAAATTTTCTGAATTTTTGTATAAAATATCCAAAATGTCCAAGATGTCTTGTAAGCCTAACTAGTAATGATTTCATATTCAGAAATGGTGAAAATGATAATCTAAATTCATTTTCTAGTTAAAATATTTAATTTTAGAATTCTCATAAAAATTTGGGAATTTATTGAATTAAAATAGATTTAATATGAATTTTTTAGCTGAAAAATACAAAATAAATATATCAAAATTTGGAATAAATTAATAAAAATAAAAATAAATTATTAGAAACATATTTTTGGTGAAAAATAATGTATATGTCTAGTTTTACATTAAAATGCATTAATTTGATATTAACAGTTAATTTATTCAAGTTTAGGCAATTATATCGGTACTGGCTATTCAATTACAGATAAATTTTACACTGAGGAGCTTAGGGACAGTTCATGCAGCACATCCCCAACACTAAAAGAGGTTATTCACCACCTATTTGGATTATGTGTCCTTAAAATTCAATTAAAAATAAATGAAAAACTTAATTTATGACATATTACATGACATCATCAAGTGGATACCTATACCACTTCAATTCTCTATAAATAGGCAACCTCTTGTACAAAATTTTCATCACCTCTTTCTCTCTCAAACTGGTTGAACAATTAGAGAGCTTCTTTCTCTAGGATTATTTTTTTTACTTTGTTTTTATACTAAAATTTTACTAGTTTTCATCAACTAGTAAAATTTCTCTTCGTAGAAGCTTTGCACCAACATCATCAACTTTCCTCCTCTTCATCAACTACCTTAGAGGTAATTGGGGGGGGAGACTAGGGTTGGTTCTAAATTATTGTCACTTTACATGTTAGTAGGAAGGGTTTTCTCCTAAACCCGTTTAGGCATTATTATTATTATCATTACGTTGTTATATTGTTTGACGTTCAACTTTAATTTTTGTTAAGTTATTACTCTGCTCAAATTTAAATTATTAAATTATAATTGCTAAGTTGTTACTCTACTCAAATTTAGACTATTAAATGTATTTACTAAGTTGTTATTCTACCCAATTTTATAATTAAAATGCATTTATTAAGTAGTTATTTTGCTCAAATTTAATTATTATTTTGTTATTAAATTTTTATTTTGCTAAAATTTTAGTAATAACATTTTGATTATTAAGTCATTATTCTGCTAAAATTTTAGTAATTAAATTGTGATTACCAACTTGTTATTCTGCTAAATTTTGGTAAATAGTTATACTACCAAAATTTTAATGATTGCTAAATTATTATTATGTAATTTCTGCAATATAAGGAAGAAATGTTACTGGTGCTCAAATTAAGTGAGACTAGGAAAACCTCTGCTTGAGAACTGATAATTTGATAAATTAGTGAGTAATGTGAAGCAAGTGACATGTAGTGGAATGACACTCTGCTATGAAAGTTACAGATTGGTACGCTGAGGAATGAATGACAAGGACCCACTTGCAGAGGTCTTAGAGGTAGGCATCAAGTGGTAAAGGTCCTAATGGCTAGGGTAACGCCCTCGGGAGTAGGATATTCACCTGACCAAGCTCGATAACCCCGACAACTACCCAGCATTTCAAGATTAGTATGACAGTACAACTCTATAAATGGACGTCATGACTGTTATTTGTTCCTCATTAATGATGAGGATTGTACCATGTGATGATGTTGAAAAGGTATATGTATTCCTAGTCACTTTTCGATTTTGTTGAGAACTATTACTCACCAATAAGGAGAATAGATCCATACATAGTCAAAGGCAGTTTAGTATAATATAACTTATAATGAACCCTAGGTTCCCTTCTATTATCAATTGTGTTTTATCTTTGTTTTATGGTAGACTTCCTACCATACATTTAAAGTGATTTTAGAACAAAATATCTCAATTATTTTTCTTCTATGTATGATTGATTGTGATTATTAAAAATGACGTTAATGCCCGTGATGCTGAGTATGAGGTGAAGATCTGAAAACCTATATTATAGTATTTTTACGAGGAATAGGGTAGATTAACACTACTCTGTATAGGATCTTTTTGATGTACTTGTAGTTTTTTTTTTGTATTTTACGACCATTATGTATTACCAAATCACGATGTACAGTTTTACATATATATATATATATATAGTCTTATCTTTCATCTTTTACTACCATTTTCAAATTCTGTTAAGATTGAAAATTTTCTATTATAAAAGTAGAAAAATTTTACCTTCATTTTAATCTACTTAAACTTAATAACCAAATTAATGCGAATTATATTTGATATGAATGGGTGTCACAAAAGGACCCAAGGGCAGTATTTATTTTACAACAAGAAGTGGTTGACACAATCTTTCCAAGAATAATGGGTGCCATAAGTGTTAAAAATGCATGGAGTACTCTAAGGAGGAGTTCCAAGGAAGTTCTAAAAATGAAGGAGTCTGAGACTGTAAAAGACTACTATTCTAAAATAAAAGGAATAGTAGGTCGAATAAGAGCATATAGGGATGATAATTCTAACAAAAAATTGTTGAGAAAATTCTAATTTCTATTCCTTGTAAGTATGATGCAATCGTTACTATAATTGAGCAAACCAAAGATCTATCTACTTTATCAATGACAAAACTAATAGACTCTCTTGAAGCATATGAGCAAAGATTGAGTTGGCATGATGAAGACAATAAAAAATGCCTTCTAATCAAAGATTATATTATAGCCTTAAAATAGATGGAGGAAAGAAAAATGGTGGAGAAAATTTTAGAAATAAAGAAAATTCTAGAAGTTTCTCTAAAACCAATCAAGACAAATATTGTTCACGTGGAATTTGTAAGGAGACAAGTCAATTAGACAAAGATTGTTGGCATTGTGGAAGGTCAAAATGTCAACATTGTAAGAAATTTGGACATGTGGAGAAGAATTGCCACAACAAAATAAGCATTAAGCAAATTTTGTTGAAGAGTATGATTATGAGTAACATCTTTTCTATGCTACCTGAGATTCTATTGATGAAATAGGTGAAAACTGGTACTTGGGTAGCAGTTGCAACAATCACATGGCTAAAGATGGAAGCATCTTCAAGGAAATTGACGACTCTGTCAAAGTCAAAGTTTGACTAGGAAGTGACACCATGATGGAGTCAAGAGGCAAAGGCACTGTCATGGTAGAGATGAAGAAATGTACAAGACTTATCAAAGATGTCTTACTAGTCGTAAATCTTAAAGAAAACCTCTTAAACATTAGTCAACTGATGGAGAAAGGCTATACTCTTCATTTCGAAGGAGATACATGCACAATTTATGATAACTATAACAGAGGTGAGAGATAGCTTAAGGAAAAATGGAGAAAAGAAATAGAAATTTTCCAATAAGCTTCAAATATACTAATAAAATTTTCATGAAAGTCCAAGTTGATGATTCATGGCTATGGCATCAAAGATTTAGTCACTTCAACACTTAGGCATAGAAGCTATTATATCAAGAGTATAATGAGAGCTCTTTCATTCTTGAAAGAAAATAATGAAGCCTATGAAGGACGTCTTCTAGTGAAGTAACACTAACTATCGTTTATCACTTGAAAAGCATTGAGAGCAAAAGACTTGGTAGAGTTGACACACACTGACATTTGCAAATCAATGAGGACGCCATAACTTCACAATAGTAGGTACTTCATCTTATTCATTGATGACTTTTCTAGAATGACCTGGGTTTACTTCATTAAGGAAAAATTAAAATTTTTCAAATTATTCAAAATGTTTAAAGCCTTTATCGAGAAGCAAAGTGGGAAACATATAAAAGTACTTAGAAGTGATCGTGGTAAAGAGTATAACTCATACAAGTTTGATAAGTTTTGTGAAAATGAAGGCATTAAGTAGCAACTTACCATCACATATTCTTTGCAGCACAATAGCGTGTTTGAGAGGAAGAATCACATAACCATGAGATGGTTAGATCAATGTTGAAGGAGAACACACTTTTTGGGCTGAAGTAGTTTACACTGCTTTTTACATGCTTAATAATTGTCCAACTAAGGCAGTCTAAGACAAGACTCCTATTGAAGCTTAGAGTAGGCAAAAGCTATCAGCTAAACATCTTAGAGTATTTGGGTTGATCTGCTACATACATGTTCCTGACAAAAGGATACACAAGCTAAAAAATAAGACAGTACGGGTTATCTTCTTTAGAACAGTACACAGTCAAAAGGCTATTGAATCTACTATTTGCAAATAAAGAAGCTTACTATCAGTTGAGATGTTGAGGTTGATGAAAATATTGCTTGGAATTAGGAAGAAGAAAAAGTTGTGAAAAGCTACATTCTTGTTCTAGTGCAACAACCTTAAGAAGTTGAAGAAGTAGTAGGGAATCCACTAGGTATGCTTCCTCCACCTCCATAACAAAAGATTCTTCACCTGAGTCTACTCTAATATATATATATATGTGTGTGTGTGTGTGTGTGTGCATGTGTGTGTGTATGTGTGCGTGTGTGTGTGAGTGTGTGTGTGTGTGTATGTGTGTGCGCGTGTGTATGAAACTTGTAACATGGCTATGCTTAAGCCTGAATGATATGAATAAGCATCAAAACAAGAAGTATGGGTCAAGGCAATGGAAGAAGATATTAAAATGATCAAAAAGTACTTGGAAGCATGTAGATTGCCTACATGGAAAAGACATCATTGGAGTAAAATGGATATATAAAATGAAGCTCAACCTGGATGGCACCATACAAAAGTATAAGTCTAGATTAGTAGAAAGGGCTACTTATAGTAACTTAGAGTTGACTATAATGAGACATTTGTCCCAGTTGCTTGCCTAGATACAATTAAAGATTTATTAGCTCTTGTAACCTAAAAAAAGTGCAGCATCTAAGAATTGGATATCAAATCTCCCTTTCTAAATGATGTGCTTGAACAATAGATTTATGTGGAGCAACCACAAGGCTTCATCAACAAAGGCAATGAAGGCAAAGTGATAATACTGAGAAAAGCTTTATATGGCTGAATGCAAGCTCCTCAAGCATAGTACAATAAAATTGATCAATACTTCACCAATTAAGGATTTGGGAGGAGCAATAGTGAGCTAGCACTATATGTTAAGACTCAAGGTCAGCATGATACTCTCATTGTCTTCTTGTATGTAGATGATCTTATCTACATAGGAAATGAATTCAAAGAAGAAATAATGAAGACATTCAAGATGAACAACCTTGACTTGATGAAGTACTTCCTTAACATAGATGTAAGACAACAAAAGGAGCGAATATTTATCTCTTAAAAGAAATATACTGAAACTTTACTAAAGAAGTTCAAGATGTATGACTGCAAATTTGTTGCTACTCCACTAATGACAAATGAAAAGCTACAAAAAGGTGATGGAGCACCAAAAGCAAATGCATCACATTACAAGAGTTCGATAGGGAATCTACTATATTTTACAGCCATATGGCTGAGTATCATGTATGCTACAAGTTTTTGTTTTTCCTCAAGATTCATGCCAAGACCAAGCCAACACTTTGGAGTAGCAGAAAGAATTTTAAGATATTTATAAGGCACAAAGGAGTTTGGTATATGGTACAAAATCATGATCAACTCAATGATGATCGGCTACATTGACAGTGATTGGGTAGGATCAATAGATGAAATGAAGAGTACATTAGGATATGTCTTCTCAGTAGGATCGAGATTTTTCTCTTGAGCATATATAAAAAGCAACAATTGTGCAATCAATGACAAAAGCAGAGTACGTGGCAGTTGTTGAAACTACAAGTTATATGGCTTAGGAGAATAGTTAAAAAATAGGTGAACAACAAGATGGGCCTACTATGATCTACTGGGACAACAAATTAGCAATTGCAATGACAAAGAATTCGGTCCATCATCAATGAACAAAACATATAGCAATCAAATATCACTTTATTAAAGAAGTAGAGGTAGCTAAAAAAATCCAACTCAAATACTATACAATAGAAGATCAAGTTGCAAATATTTTTACAAAAGCATTGCCAAGAGCAAAATTTGAGCAACTAAGAATTATGCTTGGAGTTACCAAAATTTATATAAAGGAGAAATGTTAAAATAGAATGATATAAATTATCAGTGTAGAATGCCAAGCTTAGGTTATAGCCTAATTCTCAGCAATTAGGTTTATCGATTTGTGGTGGTTTTAAAACATTTTTAATTAAAAATATGTAAAAAGTATTTGTAATAATTATGTGTGCTTTTAATGAAGTAAAAAAAATTAAAAAAAAATATTTTAGTATTTTTTCTTATATAGTAATCTTTTAAAAATTCTATAAACAATGCAAATCACTATGCAAATCTATTATATCAAAAAATAATTGCTAGAATTGTTAGCCCATTGTGATGTGCAACAAGAATCATAATCCCATGATGCAATAGTTTTTTGGTAAACTAAAGTTTAGGTGAGTTGGGTTCCAAGAGCGTATCAGGGTTAAGGTGGGCTTCAAGGTTCAAAGAGTACTTATAGAGTTACTCATACATTACCCACTAATACATTGTATTTCATATCACATTTTGTATATTGATTCGTGTAGGTTTTCATGCATTTGGTGTTAACTATGATTGGTTTTCCTGTAGTTTTTATCACTTGGAACTTTTAATATGCTTTTTGATGTGTTTTTGGATTGTTGAGAGGTTTGTCATTGCATAATTTGGCCTTGAAACCTGAAGATTGATGACTTAGAGCCTATGGAGCCAAGAGAAAGATAGTTGAGAGCCTATAAGAGCTTGGAGAAAGCAAGAAAATGACCACATCATGTGAAGCATGAAGAAAAGTTGAGAAAAATGAAGCTAGCAAGGTTCACACCCTAGGTGTGGTGTCTACTACAAATGTGGAGCATTCCAAGAGCTCAGAAATTGCCCTCTAGTAAGGACCATACCCTAGGTATGGTGTTTGCCACAGGTATGGTGCGATCAAGGAGAGCTAAAATCTAACCACAACAAGTGCAACACTTAGGGTGTGGCATATTTGCTAAGGGTGTGGTGCATTGAAAATTTTTATTTTTTATTTTTCTATTTGTTTTAATTAGGTTTATAAATTTTTGTAATCCTTGATATACAGGGATAGGAAAAGGGTTCCAAACCTTCATGTTTAGATGGCTAAGAGTTAGAGAGCGTGGATCTTCTTCTCCTTAAATTCTCTTGAACCAATTTGATGTTCCTTTCTTCTTCTTGTTTGGTTTTCATGGTTATATGTGAGTAGTCATCTCTACAGATGTCAAACAAAATTCGTACTCGCAGATATTCGCAGATAAAATCTGTCATGGGTAGAAAATTGGTACTGTTAATGGGTACTCACAGGTAACAAGTACGGAGTATTTTCTCTATCTGTTTGTTAACGAGGCAGGGGTGGGTATAGTGGTATCCATACCCTTGCATACCTGCTAATGTTAAATTACGTAACTGGTCATATATATATATATATATATATATATATATATATATATATGAGACAACCACACACCTCCACCAGTTGCTTTGTTAGGTTACTATTTATTAACTGTTTCATTTTTCTTCAATCGCTCTTTTTTTCTCCATATATGGCACAACCGCACAATCATTTTCTTGTTTTTGGTAACTATTGATTTTCAATCGCTTGCTCTATCATTATAAAGATATACTCGCACATAGAATGTAAAACCTTACTTTTGAATAATATTTGGTCAGTTCCCTTTTTTTAACCGTTTTGTAATGCTTTTTTAAAAAAAAAAAAAAAAAACATAAACCATTATGTTTACAGTGTGGTGTGTTGTTTTTGATTGGAGCTTGGTAGTTATAGATGAGATTGGCTTCAGCATTATTCTTTTTGGCTATAGATAAGTGAAGTAAAAAAAAAATACTAATTATTGAAACACAATTTTAAGAGATATTCACCATATACTATTTGCAAATTCTTAATTTCTATTTGGTGTACAATTATTAAGACTGATATTTATTAAGGGATTACTAATTCTGTTGAGAAGGGACAATTTGGAAAGGGGTGCAGGTATTTGTTGATTCTGATTGATAGTTTGATGTTATAAATCTCAAGGCCTACATTTTGCTACAGATAGGTGCATGCCATATCAATATATAAGGAGTTAATTTAGAAAGCAATATGTAGCTATTATATACAACGTGAGGTGTGGGTAGTATTCAATGTGTTAGATATGGGATTGTTGGGGGCTATTCTTTAGTCGTCCAAAGCTTAAACATAAGAGTATTGATAGGTAATTGTGGCATAAGAAGGCACCCACATAAGAGTATTCAACATATCCTCCAAAGGAGTAAATGTCATTTCCATATCTAGTTGGGTGAACTCAGGTTGTCTATCAGCTCTTAAAACTTCATCACAAAAACATTTGGCAAAAAGTAAATTGCATGTTGTCAAAAAAAAAGTCACTTGCATCACAATAGTTTTAATTTTAAGTTTGGCATAGCTTACAAAAGTAAGTATTCTATATTCTTAGTTTATATAAGTCACTGAAACCAAAGGCATTTTTTATAGGGATATGTGGACTGGCTTCATAATTCATGTGATAGTGAATCAACAAAACCAAAAATAAATTAAGTAGCTAATGCAAAAAATAGATAAAAAGACTTATATTGCTTTTCCTCTTATTTTAGTAATGCTCTGCTCATTAAAGATGTTACTCCAATAAAATAAAAACCACTTAGTGGCATAATGCAAACAAATAGTCAATGCAGCTATTGTTCTTATTTATGGGAACTGTACTATGTTTGCAAATAGCTGTGTAGGATATAAATTGAAGAGAAAGATAGAAAGAAAAAATAAAAGCTTTCTAGATAGGATTCACCACTCTTAATATAAATTTGTTTTGTTGTAATGTAAAACTTAGATGTTATGTAAAATTAAAACTTATTTTGTCTTCTTAGTAAGTTTGATTGCTACTAGATTTGTTATTTTAAATCTGCATTGTTAGTAACTAACTATATTTTGTTTGTTGTTATTTGTAGAATGTCAACTGAACAAATTGTACTCCTAAGGACAATGACCAACAACAAGTGAAAAATGTGTCTAATGTGGGTGAATCAAATGCAGATGCATCAAATAATGTTGATATCAATCTAGGTGATGATTCAATTCAAGTTGAAATTGGCAACTCAATTCCAACAGAGGGTGACATTAAATGAAGAAAAAAAACTTCAGTTGTTTGGAATCACTTTAAGAGGCAAAAAATAGATGGAAAGTGGAAAACCATTTGCAATTATTGTAGCTCAAAACTTTTGGGAGAGGCAAAGTAAGGGACATCACACCTGATAGCCCACTTTAAGTCTTGCAAACTTCAAACAACTCAAGACATCAAGCAGGAATTTCTCAAAATTGAGAAAATAGGGAGTGATACAATAGTTGTTGGCAACTATATATTTAACCAAGAAATAGCAAGACGTGCACTTATTAAGATGATATTTCTTCATGAATATCCAATGTCAATGGTTGATCATATAGACTTTAAAGAATTTTGTCTTGCTTTGCATCCTTTATTCAAGGGGATTTCTCGGAACACTATCAGGAATGACATTATGAAGGCCATAATGAAGGAAAAGAGAATACAATGAAGTTGTTATCGAAGAATCAAAGTCGAATTGCAATCACTACTGATATGTAGATTGCTAGTTATCAAAATAGAGGTTATATGACTATCACAACTCACTTTATTGATGATTCATGGACCCTACAAAGTCGACTTGTGAGGTATTGATACTAAATTATATCACTATAATTACTATTATTTTTTTATTTGTTTGTGATTAGATTATTAAAATTTGTATTTCAATGTTAGGTTCATTTATGTGCTTGCTCCTCATACTAGCAAAGTGCTAATGTCTTGGTTTAATGTTTAATGGATTGGAATCTAGATAGAAACTTGTCCACTTTGACCATTGATAATTGTGCTACAAATGATGCTATGATTGAACACATTCTAGATAAGATTTTACCTAGGTCTCTTATTTTGGGTGGTTAACTGTTTCACATGCATTGTTGTGCTCATATACTGAATCTAATTGTGAAAGATGGTTTGTTTATAATCTCTGATACCATTGAAAAGATTAGAGAAAAATGTTCATTTTTGGATAGCAACACCTAAAAGAAATTAAGGAGAAATTTATAGAGACATATGGTCAAGTAAACATTCCATTTAGTAAAAAGTTGGTTCTTGATTGCAAAACTAGGTGGAATTCTACATTTGTAATGGTTTGAGTTGCTATACAATACAAAGATGTGTTTGATCGATTGTTATAGCAGGAGAATCAATATAAAGCTTTGCCTAGTAAAGATAAGTGGAAGATGGGCAAGTGAAATTTGTCAAAAGTTGGAGTTGTTTTATGATGTGACACTCTTATTTTTGGGTACTTTGTATCCAACTACAAATATTGTTTTCCAAAAATATGTGAAATTAAGTTGGCTTTGATTGAATGGCTTGGCTGTCCTAATTCTGTTATCCATCAAATGGTTGCAAGCATGATTGTTAAATTTGACAAGTATTGAGGTGTGATCAATTGGGTGATGGTTGTAGGTACTGTGTTAGACCCTAGGTACAAAATTGACTTGTTAGATTATTTTTTTCCTCAAATTTATAGAGAGGATTCTGATTATGAAATTGAAAGAGTAAAAAGTATTTGTCAAGATTTGATAAGAAAGTATGACATGAAAATCAAGGGTAAGGAGTTAGTTTGTTCATCTCTTAGTTCAAACCCAAATGTAGTAGATGTAGGTGTCATTGGAAAAAAAGAAAGTTGGAGGTCAAATTTTGGAAAACATAAGAGTGCCAATGGAACTGATGCATCAAATTTTAAGCCAGAATTTGATCGTTTTTAAAGGAGGTGACACTTCCTGATTCAGATGAACAATTTGACATCTTAGCTTGGTGGAAGACTAATGAGTTAAAATACCCAATCTTGCAAATTCTTGCAAGAGATTTTCTAGCAATGCCCATCTCAAGTATTGCTTCTGAGTCTTCATTTAGTACTAGTGGTCAATTTCTTACTCCACATCATAATAGATTACTTCTAGATACTTTAAAGGCATTGATGTGTGTCCAAGACTGGCTATGGATTGACATGGGAGGTAATGAAATTAACACCTTTAATTAGATATTTATATTGATTCATTGTTATAAATTTTTTATGAACTTTTTTTTTTTGTAAGGCTCTTCAAAATTGAAAATGGACGAACTTAATTCAATATTAGAAGATATAGATGTTGATGATGTTAGTAATTTTCTTAATATTTCATTCCAAACTAAATAATATCAATTATTGGTGGTTTTTATTTGAATTTTTTTTGTTTCAGGAATTAAGTGGCCAAAGTGAGGTTGTTGATGTGGGCACAAGTGATAATTAAAAAACTTTTAATTCTTAACATGCTTTAAGCATGCTTTAGAATTGTGTTGAGTGTGATTTTAGAGACTTTTGTAGTTTTATTTGGACTTGTATAAAATTGTAGTATTTTAGTTTAGTAACTTTTATTTGGACTTATGAAAATGAAGTATTGTACCTTATTAACTTTGGTTTGGACTAATGGGATTCAATTTAGTTTATTGACCTTTGTTTGGATTTATAAGATTGAAATATTTTACCATTTAAATTTAGTTTATATATTGAAGTACTTTGATTATTATAATTATGTAGAATATATGAATAATTTTAGTTTTCTAGCCTTTAAATTATTTTTTAAAAGCTGTTAAGAATAATTTAGAATTATGGTTAAAATGGTTTTTAAAATTTTATAAGCGTGGTTTTTTAGTAAATATCTGCTGATACTCGTGGATATTTAAAAAATTTGCAGGTAACCATTTAACGGGTACCTGCGCGGGTATAGGGATGCGCATGTGGCGGATATTTATCTAGTGGGGTGGGTAGCGAGAATTGGCGCCTAGCCCTTGACAACTGTTGATACTTAATTGAATTATCTTGCTTTCATCTAATTTCTCCTCTTGATTTTTTTTTCTATTGATTTTATATATGCAAAGCGATTAACAATCTATGTGCATAACCTTAGGTGATTAGGGAAGAATTGAAATGTGAACTTAAACATTAGAACTATAGGGAAAGAACTTAGGCTTTGAATCATGAAAGTAGATTTAATCCTTCGAGGGCTCAATGAATTAACAAGAAACTTAACAGGTTTAATTGAATATAGCTACCAAGAAAATAAGAGCTAATTCAATTAAATACATCTTCATATCTCGAAAGGGAACGAAAATTACTTTAGGTTAATTCACCTTCAAAGAGAAACGATAAGAATGTTAAGATGAAGAGATCAAATCAATAGGAAGTCATGGTGTGAACCTCTAATCCTAGAAACCTTCTTATCATTAACGTTATCCAATTAAAATCCTTGCTTTATCTTTATCCTTATCTTTTATTTAATCTTGTTCTTAATAAGGATCAATCTCTAAAAATATGCAAAAATCTTCCAAATATTTTCTCTAGTTTAATTCTAGTTAAATAACGATGATTAATAAAACAAACACATGGTCCCTGAGAAAAGAACAATATTTATTATTAGGCGATACTATACACTTGTGATAACGTATCACCGACCAATAAGGTTCTCACATTGCTAGCAAGATTCAAACTCACTTTCTTATAGGATATGAACTCAATCTTACCAACTAGAACAACCTTAGTTGGTATCCATGATGCAACATGTTCAATTATATGGGCTCCCTGATTTATCTTGTGTGTAGTAGCATTTTTATGTTTGTATGTATGGAATCCCATGAGGCCATGTGGTTAATTATATGGAGTCCCTACTCAATCTTTTGTTGGGTATGGACTCCCCACTAAATAAAGAAATTTCTACATCATGCTTTTGCTATGGCCATTCTCATGCTTCTGGATCCAACATTTGGGCTAGTAAAGTACTAAAGTGAAGTTTGAGGGAGAAAAAATAGGTCAATGATCATCTCACTTGATTCATAGCCCATAAAAGATTAGATAGAATTATGAAGTTATTAGCCAGTAATACAATTAGTTTGGTCTAATCCAACTTAAAAAGGTATTTGCTCGTGGGACACTTCAAAGAGACAGCTCAACAGAGAATTTAATTGGACCTTATTTGTGAAAGGTATTTTCATGCCAAGGCAATAACAATTTGATTTTGATTTACTTTTTAATTTAAACGTTTTTTATGTTATTATATATATATATATATGTGTGTGTGTGTGTGTGTGTGTGTGTGTGTGTATGTGTGTGTATATATATAATTTGCCAATGTACACGCACTTGTTTTTTAGTTGAAATACATTAGCAAGTTATAACTACAATGTATCTTAAAATATACTAACAGTGTAGCTTGCTAACGTACTCCAACTAAAAAAATAAGTGTGTGTATATTAGCAAATGCTTGTGGGGTTTATTAAGATACACACACTTGTTTTTTAGTTAGAGTACATTAGCAAGCTATAACTACAATGTATCTTAAAATACACTAATGATGTAGTTTGCTAACATATTCTAACTAAAAATAAGTAGGTGTACGTTAACAAATTTCATATATATATATATATATATATATTGTGAAATCATTAAAGAAGTTTGATTAAAAAGCCTAACTTTTAAAGGATGTCTATATAATATCATATATCGAATGGTATGATGTAAAATTTTAGACTAAACGTGTATCGAATTTAAACTCATCCAATAATGACCAAAGACATTACAATATTTTGCTCAATAGGATACTTAAAATTAAGAACGTTTAAATTTTAGAAAATAAATAAACAAATAATTCTTGCTAATGATATAAGTAACGCCTATAGATACAGCTAAAATTTAAATTACAAGAAACATGCAATCATGGTAACGCAGGCCGTGAAGTCACCAAGTAGACCAGCGCAGAAGGGTGTGATTTTCTTCATTCCCAGAGCAACAAGTTTTACAATTCAACATCTTATTAACATTCAAAGGTTAAAAGGGATAGCAATCATTTTGTTGATAAATGAACTGGTGAAGCTTGTTTTTTTCTTATTAACATTCAACATTTTATCCAATACGAGGTTGTAGATCAAGTTCCTCACTAAGACGCTAACAAAGATGTGAAATGTCAAAGGTTGTAATTTGTAGCTGAATTGAAAAATAGGTGAATTCGATTATTTTTTATTTTTTTTCCTATTAATGACTAAAATCACATTAAATTGATATTTTATTCATTTATAATAATTTAGTAATTTAAGTGTCTTATTGCATATTTTTTACTGATATGATCTTTTTTCAATAATGTAAGAAATTAACAAAGATGTGAATAAACTTTGCAAAAAATTACTCCACCTTCATCTTCAAAAATTCACCCATAGATCACACGGTCCACACTCTCGTTTATATAAATAAATAAATATTACTACTTTAATGATAAAGACTAAAGAAAAGAAAAGTATACGTAAGTAATGACGTGTACGTACGAAAGTAATGAAGGATACGCACATATTGAACAGCACATTGAAAGGCTGTTGGCTTGGAAAAAAAGACAAGACCATGCAACGATTAATTAATTTTTGATTCACACAACTGAACAACGATATTTTTCATTGAATTCTCAGTCAACGCACTAAATGTATAGCTCATCCAATGTGAACGACGTCACCAAATGTAACCCTCTCCATGACACTTATAAGTAGTTCTTTCTGGCAACTGCTTGCTTGCTCAACCATTCAGCTGTACCCATTACCCAAAGACAAAGAAGACACACTTCTTCTCTTCCTGATCAGTCCTTATTGAATTCGTTTATAATTGAAATATCATAACAGATTGAATGGCAACACAAGCTGAAATTGAGCATCCCAGGAAGGAATTCGGATGGGCAGCTAGGGATCCTTCTGGTCTTCTCTCCCTTTTCAATTTCTCCATAAGGTTCATCTCTTCACTCGGTTCATCTTTTCACTTATTTGTTATAGCATTTTTTTCCTCATTCCACTAGTTAGTTCTTCAGGAAAATATGAACAACATTACGTGATAAAACAAGTTGTCTAATCCTTCGAATTTTCGTCTAAACCATTGTACTAGATCCATAATGGTTTAGAACTTAGAACCATACACATACTAATAATAGCACGTTAGTAATGACTAAAAAAAATTGTTAAGAACAAAGTTGCTTGCGCTTAATTAATTCAGTTTTTCTTGGTAATTTTATTCAGGGAAACGGGTGAAAAAGATGTGGCATTCAAAGTGTTGTACTGTGGGATATGTCACTCGGACCTCCACTTTGAGAAGAACGAGTGGGGCACTTCCACCCATCCACTAGTCCCAGGGTAGTTATACATTATTATACTTTTAATACCAATCCTTACTTTAATTCTATCACTTGAGGCGATGCCTGTACAATAAAAGAAAACACAATTTTGGTTTAATGAGCGGAACGAACCGGTCATAGATGGTTCACTAGGCTACTCTTGTTTATCAAAACATTGAACTGTAAAATCAAGGGACAAATTTAATTTGATTCTAATTGGTGTAAAAAGTACTTTGGGCATGAGATAGTTGGTGTAGTGACAGAGGTGGGAAGCAAAGTACAAAAGTTCAAAGTTGGGGATAAGGAGGGTATGGGATGCTTGGTTGATTCCTGCCGTACCTGCCAAAATTGTGCCGACAATCTTGAGACTTATTGTCCAAAATATACATTCACATATGGAGGCTACTCTGACTCAATGGTTGCAGATGAACACTTTGTGGTTCGCATTCCTGATGGCTTACCACTGGATGCTGCTGCACCTCTCCTTTGTGCTGGGATCACAGTATATAGCCCTCTCAGATATTTTGCACTAGACAAACCTGGTCTACATGTGGGCGTGGTTGGTCTCGGTGGACTAGGCCATGTGGCTGTGAAGTTTGCCAAAATTAATAAAATTATATGTTGAAGTAACTGATAAATATAAAATGACCAAAAATAGATATGTTTGTATGATATTTTTATATAAATATTAATTTATTTTATTTATAAAAATATATTTTAAGATATTTATAATCTTAGGTTTTTAATTAGTTTTAAACTCTTGTAATTTTTTATTTATATATCAATTATTTTAATTATATTTTTTAGTTTCAATTATTATATTTTTTTACATTGTGTATTCTATTATTAATCTTATACTATATTTGAAAATATTTTCAATTAAGTTTAAAATAAGGTAAAAATAACATATACATAAGTAGACGTTGTACTTTTGTTATGTTAATTAGTGTAATCGTTAAAACATCTTGAAGTATAATGTTAAAAATAATAGAATAAATAATGTAAATAGTGTAATGGTTAAAATAAATAGTATAATAGAACAAATATTCAAAAAAAAAAAAAACCTATCATCTATTATTATCAACATCTTGTAGTATAATGTTGAAATAGTAAAATAAATATTTTAAATAGTAAAATAAATATTTAAATATAATTGTTAAAATAAATATTATAATATAAAAATATCTAAAATAATAATAACAAAAATAAATTAAATTAAACCTATTAACTATGCTTATCAATATCTTAAAATATAATGCTAAAATAATAAAATAAATATTGTAAATAGTGTAATGGTTAATATTAAACAATGTAATATAAAAAATATCCAAAAAGTAATAGCAAAAATAAAATAAAATAAACCTATCATTTATTATTCCACAATAAATAATAAAATCAATGAAAGAGAATAAACAATAATAAAATATTACCTTATTTAAAAAGGATAAAAATAAAATTTAATAAATATTTTAAGGGTAAAAAGGGAATAAATATAAAAAGCTAGAAGTTAAAAGCTAACATTTTAAAAAACGCTACTTGAAGTAGCATCTTAAAAAATGCTACAAGATACAAAAATAAGCTTGTTTACTAAACACTACTAATAAGGTCAAACAAGCTTTTTAGCTAGTAAAAAAAACTAAAAGCTAGTTGAAATACCTTACCAAATATAGCCAAAATGTTCTTTTTTAATTCTTTATGCTTTGATAAATACGCCTCAACAATATATTTTATATTTACGTATTGTAAGATATATCAGCTTTAGATAGAAATATAATTATTTTTATATATGTATCACTGAAAAAAAATCAAATAATATTTTTTGATATTTTATAAGGTATTCCTATAAGCATAATTAAGAAACTATTCTTTGAGTTAGGGATGATGAGCAATAAAGTCATTCGCAACAATTTTTGAATTCCTAATGTTAAAAGTAAAAGTTTTATAAAATTTTTATAAAGTAATATTTCACTTCCATTACAATTAGAGACCATTAGGAGATAATATATTAAAAATAATTAATATATAATGTTTTATTAAAAAAATTGTTTTTAAGAATATTTTAAATTCAAACACATATTCTTTTACCATTTAAAAATTTTAATATCTCTTTTTTTGAGAAATGTAATTTAGGCTTAAATATATTTTTCATCCCTACAATTTAGTGTCTTTTTGATTTTGGTCTCTACAATATTTTTTTGTGAATATCTCCTCCAAACATGGATCGTTTCTTTTTTTGTCCCTACCGTCAACCTCCGTTAAAAAAAATGTGACATGGCTAACGGAGGTTGATGTGGCAGTGTCTAGTTTGATGTTTAAGTGTATTTTTGTGTTGCTAAGATGACACTAATTTTTTTAAGTAATTTATTAAATAAAAATGTAATTTGTAATTTAAGGGTTAGGGCAAGTAAAGCCTGACATTTCCATAGCTCGACTTTTCCACCTTAATTACTTGAAGAAGAACCCTAACAGCTTGGAATGAAGAGTTAGGTAAGGATGGTAATAGGTAGGGGCTGAGTAGGGAATTATAGTATTCGTCCCCATATTTGTGTTAAAAAAAAAAGCCCATATCTAGCCCCATACCTGCGCAGGTAACAACTTTAATCCTCATTCTCGTACCGGCTAAGTACCTATATACCTATATTTGCATCTGCTACCCTCACTTTTACTTAAGTGCATAATTGTGACAAAATTTTCGAGACCTTAGGCTAAATTTACATTTAAAATTTAATTTAACATAATTTGTCAAATCAGATTTTATTTTTTTGTCAACTACAAAATTATTGATCAAAGTTTTATAATTAAATCTTTTTAACATTTCACCATATATATATATATATATATATATATATATGAAAATTCATTCAATTTATTTTTTAACATAGTTAATATCAAATAAATTTGAATAATTTTAATTTAAATCAATTATGTTCACCAATAATAATAATTACAAGTATTTCAATAATATTTTAGAAGCAATGCATGCAATCATGCATGCATTTGAAAAATAATATAATCTTTTGATATAATTTAATTTTTTTATTGGAGTATGAATTATATATATATGTTACACTAACAATGCATATTAATCAAACTCTTATTTTTGTTTGTATTTCTTACAATATCATAATTTTAAAAAATAAATCAAATATTATACTTCTCATTAGAACTTATATTTTCAATTTATTATATATGAGATATTATATCTTTAATATTATATGTGATATATTTTAGTTTATATACATAAGTGCGGGTATGAAGCAGGGTAGGTACTATAATACTCATACCCGTCATACCTGCACCCATCATCATTAAATTTTGCGAGTAAATCTCCACCTCCGGCCCTATATCTATTGAGTAGATATTTACCCTACCCATTGTAGATATTTTTTGCGGGTTCCCATAGGATCTGGGTAGAATTGTCATCCATATAGTTAGGCGAAAGAAAAGAGGAACAACTCGATAAAAAATGCCTGTTAGCATAACGTCTTCGAGTGCAACATTGAGGCAATCATCCTTCACAATATGTAGATGTGGAGATTCAATGCGGCTTTATACTTCAAACACTCAAGAAAATCCAAATCGAAGATTCTAGAAATATCCAAATTAGAATGTGGCTTATTGGGCTTTATTTCATTTCCTTTGTTTTGAATGTTGAATACACATCGTGAGTTTCTATTTTTTATTTGTCTTTGTGAACTTCCATTTTCTGTTTGTTATTGTGATGTTGAATGCATCGATGAACTTCCTTTTTTAATTTGTAATGTTTATTTCCTTTTGTTTGTGATGTTGTTTCTCTTTGTTAGTTTTTGTTGGTTTGTTTCTGTATTGTAACCTTTTTGAATTTCCATTTTCCAGATTAGTCAAAGCTGCAAGCTTTTGTTGTGGGATGATTAGTTGGAAGGCACGAATGGGTCTGGAAATGTTCCTTTGTTGTGATGTGGGTGTTTTACCATTTTGATGGATGTTTATTCAAAGAAAATTAGAAGCTAAAATCAAAATCGGACAATGAGAGGAGGCAATTAAAATTATTGTTGATTCTGTTGTTCATTTCATGGGTTGGATTTGAGATTTTTGTGGTTTGTCAAATGTAGTAAAGGAACTTTTATGGTTCAAGTCTTGTGACAAATCATTGCTCAACTTTTCAATTATTTCTTCAGGGGTTAGCTTCTTTGATGCTATCTTTACTCTAACTTTTTTTTCCCTCACCATAACCATAAACTGGATTTTCCCATCACAAAATCCATCATCCATACCCAAAGCTCTATCTTCCTCACAATCATCAAAGTAAAGTCCCTTTGTATCATCACTACTGGTGGTATCAAAGTCGGTGTCAACAATGCCTTTCCCCTTTCATTCTCATTTCCCTCACCTTCAACAATGCCTTTTCCCTTCTCATTCTCATATTTTTGTGTTGGTGTACAAGTGCTAATATAACTAAAAAGTCCCACATTAGATAAAGACAGGTATATGTTGAATAATATATAAGTGATAAAGACCCAAAGATCCATAGACTTGATGCCTTAAGATTTTGGGTTAGATGTGGTGTCAAGTTTATTATGTAGTTGGCTCATGGCCCATTAATGCAATTCTCCCGGGTATTTTACCCCCTTATATTTCCTAACATCTTCCCTTTTTCATTACCATCCTCAGCATTAGCACCCTCTACAATTCAAGGAAGCTTATCTTGAGACCAACTTACTTCACCCACCATATGTTTGACATATATATAAGCATCATGCTTGTGCTTAACAGCATCAATATCCCACACAATCCTTCTGTAACCATCAACAAATTTTGAACCATCATTCTTTCACCATAGCCTCACACCATTTTCATATCCTATCTCCTTCAAAATTCCAATTGCTTCAAAATAGCTCCTCTTGTCTAAATCGATAATTTCCTCAACATGTTAGGAGCCCTCTATGTACACAATATTTTGGTTATCCCTCCCAAAGACACCCTCATGGTGAAAAACTGTAGCAAATCTCATGGTCCCCTACATAAACACTAAAAAAATTCACATATGTCAATAAATGCACATGCACATGCATATGCATTGGTCCCCAAACCCACATCACACTTATATGAACAATAGATGCACATGGCCCCCCACATGAAAAACAACACAAAAAAACACATACCTTCACTCATATGTTCACCCTCGTGCCAACCCACGCTCTCCACGTACAAGCCACTTCACACCAAGCAAAAATAGAAGCTCTCCTCACTGTTCCTTTTGTCACACATTGACAGGGAAATGAAAGGTTGTCGTCATCGCAAAGTCAAGAACGGAAGGAATCTTCTTTTTTGTACAATGATAACCCTATTGGGTTTTTTGACATATGACCCTACATTTTCTTGAGCCTTCATTCCTTTTTTTTATTTCACACTTATTTTAATTTTAATCACTTAAAAAATTCAATTTTAATTTTAAGTGTAAACACTTAACAAGTCAGACACTGTCATGTCAACCTTTGTTAGCCACGTCACATTTTTTTTAACAGAGGCTGATGGTAGGGGCAGAAAAAGAAGCAATCCATGTTTGGGAGTGCTATTTACAAAAAAAATAAAAAAATTGCAGGGACCAAAATCAAAATGGCGCTAAATTATAGGGACAAAAAATATATTTAAGCCAATAATTTTTGTATAGATTAATGAAATTAATTAATACATAAGTTTTTTGAGTAATTGAGTTATTAATATTTTAAAATTATCCTTTTTGAGAAATCTTTTAATAATATTTAAGATTTTTTATAATTTTATAAAATTAAATTATTATTTATTTCTTATGTTTGTATATAATTTTTTAAAAATATATATATTTATACATGAGTAAAGTAAATAATTTATTACATATATTTTTATAAGTTTAATTTCTATACATTGTCAGTATTAAAAAGTTTTACACTATCCACCAATTAGATATCTAAGTAGGTATGATTTTTAAGGTAATTATTGTAAAAGTCAACAAATTTACGATATATGACCATTTGTGATTGAATGACTGAAAACTATTTACACTATTAGTATATAGAATATTTTCCCTATTTTTACTGCAAAGTAGTATTAAGTTATTTCTTCAATAACATCATAAACAAAATATTTTCTAATTACTTCATCTATTGGATAAATACATTTCAACAATATTTTTTAGATTTACATTGTAGGAGTTATAAGTTTAAGATGAAAATATAATTATTTTTACATACATTAAGGTGTTTGGTGTACAAACTATTTTCACCCTTGAAAATTATGTTTCTTGAAAATTATATTTTCTGGAAATCATATTTCTTGTGAATACTATAAATATGTTCAATATGTCTAAAATATTTCTAGAAATAAGAGACATAATTGTGTGTTTACATTATAAAAATTTTCGCCCTTCATGGGAGTCTCGGGTTTCTACCCCCTCCCATGAAAAAGTTTTACTGAAAAACAGTTAAAAAATGATTAATGAGAATATTAGATTCTTAAGAATAATTTTTAAAATTATCATACCAAAAATAGGAATCTAATATATATTCCTAACTTAGATTTCTAGGAAATATAAGAATCTCTCAACTAAATTCCTTCTAAAGGAGAAACTTTTCAACAAAATATTTTTCAATATTTTATAAGCCATTCAGGTAGGGATATAATGAACAAATTAAAGTGCCTATCTAGATTAGGATGACAATCTAAATTTGTAAAGTGTTGAATATTCTTCTCATTTAAACTACGCTAAGCCATTTGTTGAAACTAATGTAAATATCACTGCATGGAAATTATTTAAGATATGTTAATTGTTACATTGATACTAATTTTTTCACTTCCATATTTTACATTAGCATTATAAAATATTTTACATTAATACAATTCAATTTTTTTATTATATTTGGGCTAATTATTATATGCTAAAAAAAATGTGGTATATATATATAGTTAAAAGTAATAATATGTGACTCGGGTTTTTCATTTCGTGATGAGAAAGGAAGTAAAATTCAAGAGTTTGAAGGATTCAAGCTGATTCACAAACTATATAAAGAGGGTGTCTTTTTTGTAGAGCTGTCAAACTGGGCGGGGCAGCCCGGGTCATTGTTCTTTAGTGGGCCGGGCTAGCCCAACCTGGTTGTGTTCGGTTCCTTTTTTTTTTGCCCAGCCTAGTCCTATGCGGGCCACCAGGCCAATTTGGCCTGAATTTTTTTTGGACCTATTAACATTGTTATCTATTTTAATTATTATTTTTTTGCCAAAAATTATATAAAATTAAATTATTTAAATCATATTAAATATTTAAAATTAAATTTTACATACTTTATAGCATAAATGAACATTTTTATTTGCAAAATGAAGTACCCATATTAGTTTTTCTTTTTTACAAATGTGTGTGACCCTTTCTTTTTTAATTTTTTTAAGTATATTAATATTTTTATTATATATATATATGCATACATACCAGGCCAGCCTGGCCCGGGCCCCATTGCCCTGCCGAGCTGGGCCAAAACGGCCCCGTTTCTTTTTGGTTGTCTTTTTTTAACCCAGCCTAGCCCTTTTTGCGGGCTAAGTGGGCCTAGCCCATTTTGACAATTCTACTTTTTTGGTCTGATTCAATTTATTTTAAAAATATAAATATTTTTATTCTTTAAGAAAGTTATTAAACTTTTTTTTTTAAATTCATCTTACACAAACATGCACAATGTTATGCAAGTAACTTCATTATGGTTAAAAATATGATTATTCATCTTAAACAAACATGCACACATAACAATCATTTTATTTTTTGCCTACAATAAATTTTATATGTTAATTGTTTTTCAATAATTGATAAATTAATCAAATCAAATATTACCTTAAATCAAATCACACTGATAATCAATGAAGGATGCTGAATCGTAAAACATAATATCACGTTTATTATTTAATAGATATTTGATGAAATGCTGCGGCTTTCGATTAATCATCATATAAAAATGTATACAATTAAGTAGGAAAATTTTATGTAATTAATCAATTCAGTATAACATTTATTATATCATAAATATTTTATTAAATATTTTCCCTGAATTAATTACGGCAATGAAAAAATTAAATAACTGAGTATATAAGTAAATAAATTTTATGTAATTACTCAATTAAATATATAATTTAGCCTTTACCTAATTATTTTAGGTAGATATAATCAATTTATTGATTCTTACAAAATCAATTTATTAACTTGCATTATATTATTTACTCATCAATTGATTTAAAATTTATTATTATAGATTATTTTAAACAAAATATTCTACACAATGTAATATATAAAATATATATTTTAAGCAATAAGTGACATAACATTACCATTATTTTTTTCTCCAAAATTATCTTATATTATAAAATTATCCTTATTTTTAATTTATTATTTGTTATTTTGTTAAGTAAACCTTACTCAATACAATGCATGCATACATAAGTAATTAATATAATTCTTACTATCTTATAATATTAACATAATTGTTACCTAGTGTTGAATTGCACTTGAATTTCCTTCTCATTTTTCATTCAATATAAATTTTATTGTTGAGAATTTGGCGGATAGTATCAATGTCAGATTACATGAGAAAAAAAAAAATTGTTTCGATAGCTTTTATTTTAAGAAGGTATCGATACTTTTTTATATTGAAACAATAAAAATAATAATTATTTGTACATTAAAATCACATCGTAAATAAACTAAAATTTCATTTTAATAGTATTTTAAATTTTATAATTGCAAAATTTTTTATCAATCTAGATTTATTTTAATTTTTTAAAAATTTAGTATTAAAAATGAAAAATATACAAGTGTAAATTAAATAGACAATAAAAGTAATCTTAGAAATAATTTAGCAATTAAAAAATATCAAGATCCTAAACAATAAGTTATATTAAATTTCATGTTATTATGTATTTATTATTTTACTCAAAAAATACTAATATCTATTAAAATATACACCGTAGAATTTACCAAACAAATATATTATTCAAGACATGATATAACAAAAATACATAATATAGATCGAAATCGGGAACTCCTTGACAAGTGATAGGTTGAAAGTTATCACATTTCCCCTTTGTTATCTAGTCTCTCTCTCTTTCTCTCTCTTTATTTTTGAGAATGGAAAACTGGAATGTTATTGCAGCAATAAACTAGACTTCAGTACATTATCAGTTGCAACTATTTATGAGCTTGGTTTCAGTGTGTTTCCAATGTCAATCACAAATCGATATTTAACATCTGCTTTAAGGAGGCGCTCCATTGCTGTGTTGACATAATCCATAGGAATGACTTCAATGTCAGGTTTCACATTGTGTTTCGCTGCAAAATCCATCATTTCTTGCGTCTCCTTTAACCCTCCAATGAGGCTGCCAGCTACTATCTTTCTCCCTGCCAATTATACAAAATACTAAAGTTAGCATCAAAATTTTATTTTAATCTTTACATGTGCATACATCTGAGTTAGTTTTACACTATACTATCCTTATGAATCATCACATATGCTTCTTGAGCTCTGCGTCTTATATAGGGAAATATTTAATTATTTTTCACATGCTTACCCCTAAGTAAAGGAAAGACTGGCAACTCCAGAGGCTTCTCTGGTGCATCCACCATTACCAGTTTTCCATGAGACTTTAGTAAACCGATGAGAGGTAAGAGAGGATGAACAGCAGAAACTGTGTCAATAATACCATCCAAAGTGCCCATTGCAGCCTACAAAATGATCAACATCATTTAATTGAGAGAAATGTGTGCATTTCCACAATCCACATGCGTGGCATATATGTACCTGCATCTGATCTTGGTCACGGCTAATTAGAAGAGTCAGCTCCCAGATGTTGTATTGCTTCCTCCTTTTTGTTGGGTGATGTACTTATCACTGTAACCTTAGCCCCAAAAGCTTTGGCAAACTTCACAGCCATATGACCTAGTCTACCAAGACCAACCACACCCACATGCAGATCAGGCTTGTCAAGTCCATAATATCTGAGAGGGCTATACACTGTGATCCCAGCACAAAAGAGAGGTGCAGTAGCATCAAGTGGTAAGCCATCAGGAATGCGAATCACAAAATGCTCATCCACAACCATTGAGTCAGAGTAGCCTCCATATGTGGTGGTGCCATCTTTATAGTTGCCACCATATGTGAGAGTATATTGTGGACAATAATTCTCAAGACTGATGGTACAGTTTTGGCAGGTACGGCAGGAATCAACCAAGCATCCCACACCAACCTTGTCCCCAACTTTGAACTTTTGTACTTTGCTTCCCACCTCTGTCACTATGCCAACTACCTCATGCCTGCACCATTTCTTAAACTAATTAGAATCAAATAGAATTTATATCTTTTTATTGGTGTGTATGTATGATTGGTTTGTTTTGGCCCGGCTCCACAAAGAGAATTTTCTAAAAGTGAGTATAAAATAGTAGGAAGCTTACCCAGGAACCATCGGATAGGTGGAAGTGCCCCATTCGTTCTTCACACTGTGGAGATCCGAGTGGCATATCCCACAGTACAACACTTTGAATGCCACATCTTTCTCACCCGGTTCCCTGGAAAAGTCGACGAAAACAAAATGTGAATTACGTAGTGAGCATTTTTGACATTTCTTATTTTTATGATTATTTTTTTTATTTTTATAACCATGTTATAGATTATGGTCATTATTTATCATAAACTCGCTACTAGCTATTAGTTATTTTTTTTCCTGACCACTAGCTAAAAATATATTAGTCTTATTGTAACATCAAAAACTTAATACATCCATTCAATTCATTGTACGACGAAAAATTGAAAATTCAGCAAAATCGTTTCATGAGGTTGTTGGCATTTTCATGAAAAGCTAGTAGAATTAGATCTAAAAAAAATAATGCGGTAACAAATAAATACTAAGATGTATTGAATGAAAAGATGAGGGAACCTTCTGGAGAAATTGAAAGGGAAGAGAACGCCAGAAGGATCCCTAGCTGCCCATCCGAATGCCTTCCTAGGATGCTCAATTTCTGGTTGTGTTGCCATTTCAATCGTTATAATATTTCAATTATAAAAGAATTCCAAGGACAAGGGGAAGAGATTATAATAAGTGTTTGTCTCTCAGAGTAGCACAGAAGGGATATATATGTGATACTCAGGAGTACGAGCATGCAGGAGATGGCGAAAGATGTATTTATACAAGGGCTGTATCAAGTATTGACGCATTTGGTGACGTTGTTCATATCTTTGGTGACGTGGTTGACGTGTTCGAGTGGCGGCCAAGCTCCTGCTTGAGGTCTTGTATATTCCTTGTTTGAACGGGAGTGTGAAGGAATTATTAAGTAATTTAGGACTATCAAGTATTTATATGGTCTTGTTTAATGTGTATATAACACATTCAAATTTTATAATTTACAAGAAAAAATTAATAACACTTAATTATATGTCATGTAAAAAATATTAGGGACCATAATAATCTAGTATCACCTAATAATTTTTCTAAAGTGTTCTAGTGAATGTGTCTATGGCTACGTGTCTCTTGCCAATCAAGCTACCTCCAAGTTGTACGTATTAATATTCTTTTTATTATTGAAACGTGCTAATTAATATTCCATTTTAGCAATGAAACTAAAAGGAAAATGTTAAACAGGGAAAGAAAGGTAAAGAAGAGTAGAAATGATGGGCAATGTAATAGAAAAAGTAAAATAGAGAGATATTATAAATATTATCGAGGTGTTTATAAGGTTGAAAAGTTGATAGATATATCATCACCGAAAATAAAATATAATTCCACCGAAAATGAAATATAATTCTAAAGTTATTAATGAAATATAAGAGCAACTTCAATGAAATTGTTTAAATGAATTGCTTAAACTAAGAAATTGTTATTTTTTTTCCACCCATTATTGGAGCTGATTTAGGTGGCAGGGTAGGTTACTTAAATTTAAGTATTATTTTTTATATAAGAAATGGTTAGTTATGAATAAAAAAATAATTTATTACTTAAAAAATTATTTTAATAGTGAAACAAAATTAAATTAAATGCAAATAAAGAGGTATAAAAATATGAGTTGTTTAAAATTGGTAGGTTATTTAAATGTGATGTGGAATAATAGAGCCCACTTTGAACCACTTAAAAACCAAAAGTGAATGAGCACTAACATATGTCTTTTTTCTAAAAATAAAAGACAAAATGAAATGAAAAAGAAACTTGTGGGTCCCGTATAGGCTGGACGATTTTATTGTAGGCAAATTCTATGGTACCTACATATTTTGAAGGGTGCCAGTACCTTTTGTGAGTAAATAATAGATAATAAGCACATATAGTAAGAATATTCATCTTATGGGTATATAACATGAAATTGATAATATTGTTTATTGTTTAGAATTTCATTTTAATTTTTAAATGATCCCTACGGTTGTTTTTGTTGCTCATTCATTTACATGCACTTACATATTTTTCATGTTTATTGTAACAGTAATAAAGTACGAGATTTCCGAGATTTGGAAGTTTCTTATTATCAAACTTTCAGCTTTTATTTGGTTGAAAGAGTATATGAATTTTATCGCTTGAAATTATTTTTTCCCTAATTCAGTGCTGCACACGACTTCTTCAACTTTTTTTTTTTTTTGGATACTCGACTTCTTCAACTTTTAACCATGTAATAAAATATAGATAAAATGAATAAACAAATTTCATCTGAATTTTAATTACTTTGTCTAATCATGAGTCGGGTTGGGTTTGTTGTGTTATTACTCGGGACTTTAGATTAATTTATTTTATACTAAAAATAATATATAACTAAAAGTTTGCTTCTACAATTTTTATCAAAAAATATAATTCAATTGTTAACGTTTTAAATGGACACCGACTCGTTCTCTCAGGCTGGTTTCAAGTCGAGGTATCGTGATTGTAAGTCCACGTAGTATTTGATAGTAGTTTTTTATAATAGCCTGCTTTATGCAAGTGCTCGTTCTCTTATGTGTGTCCCACATATACCTTCGTGAACCTCCCTTATGACATGATCGGGCTCCTGGTCTGCTAAGCACTTCAAGAGAGGATAAGAAAAAACCCTGCTACATAAATGTTCTCCCACCATCCTCTATTGGGCAGCTGCCACTATCGTAGAAAATACTTTTTAAATCAGTTAAAAAAAGGTTTTTTAAATCAATTCTTGAACAGATTTAGATAAAGACAATATGAAAAATGGGTGATTTTAAATAGAATTTTGAACCGATTTTAAATTGGATTTTGAACCGATTTAAAAAAGATTTTTTAATTCGGTTTACTGGGGAACCAAGTTAAAAAATGCACTTTTTAACTTGGTTATAATCATAACCGAGTTAAAAGCATTTCTTTTAAATATTGTTTTCTTATGAATCCATCACTGTAATGTACAACAGACACCACACAAACAGGCAGTAGAAAAGTAGTCATAATTATAACCTATTTTCTAAAACATATTACGTCATTATAAGCTTTCAAAAACATTTAAATTATAAATTATTATTAGTGTACCTACAAACGTTCTAAACAAACTACCTATTACTAACGTCAAGGAAGAATGATGCCCAACGTTGGTGGATGTCTAAGATAACCTCTTCAGCTAATGGTTCCCTATCGATGAATATCTACAAGATAAAATAACATATATATAAGATAAAAGCATTAGCCAATCAACTATAAAAACCATAAGTTTTGTAACTTGTTGAACATTATATTACATTATCCCATGAATCAACAATATCTACTGAAACTATGGTGAGCATATGTTTCGTTACAAAATATCTATACTCAAAGGTCTAAATTACTTCTATAGGGGAAAAAAAAAACCATGTAGGCTTCTTTCTATTTGACGAGTGGTTACCCGCAACGTTTGAACTCCGTTCACAGCGCTATGATAAAAAAATATATATGCAAAGTATGTTATAGGTTTTAGACTTATAATACAAACAACAAACAAATGTATTACAAATAACAACTTACAATTCTACTAGCTGCTTCATTTCTTTGTTCAATTTCTTGTGCTACGAACACAAGACCACAACATTGTCCATAGGACAAATAATTAGCAATTATCAGTGGGAATTGCATTAGGAAACAATTAGTGACAATTCATATATCATTTAAAATCAATTAGTGACAAATAACTTGTTCTTACGAATGTAAGTAAGGTGCTAGGTAACACCATTTCTATCCTTCATGCATACATCTCTGCATGTAGGCCTGAGAATCATCTCCTTTATTCCCCATCTTCTGACTAGGAAGAGGGTCAATGAATCCATATACATTTTACCTCCCCTTTGAGAGACAAAGGTGGTGCATATACCTAAAATATTCACATGAATGTTAATTATTTTAATGTTATACTTATTTAAGATATTTACAAATAAATGTACTTACATCAACCATAATTGTAGAATTGAGATGTTTAGCATCTCATTGCCTGTACATACTTCCAAAACGCCCTTTTGAAATATATATAATTCAACATTATTGGGCTTGCCAAGGAAAGTGGGTTCCTAATCTATTTTCATAGGATCCACCCCAATAATCGTAGCCACCTACCACAAACATGTGACAGATCAAGTTGAGGTTTCGATTTTTTTGGTGGAATATCTTTCTTAGATGAGTGAATATCCTAAAAAATAAATATAAAACAACGTTATAAAATCAAGTTATTTCAATTGTAATTAGAGAAAAAAATAAGTTAAGAATTTTTTTTGAATACCTTGGCTGATGCAACCTTTATTAGTCGTCTCAAGCATTGAATGAACTGTTTGGAGGCCTACCCCACAGTCTAAACCTCTTCAATGGGCACAGGGACTCGAGCATATGCATCCCAAATCTATTCAATCACCACCCTAACCATATCATCCTTAATGTTCCTACAGTGTATGGTTGACCCTAAATTATATACTCTCCCAAATGCTACTAAACGTAGAGGATCCTTGTTAACATACAACTCACATTCCTCTAGGATACCAGTGTGAGTCTCCTCCCCAGAAGGATCAACAATAGCAAAACTCTCCTTTGTGCTCAGACGAACAAGAGTATGAGGTCATTTTGGCTAGATATTTGTATGTTGCTGTGAAAGATCTAGAGATGCCAGCTTCTCTCTAATCTCCTGTCTCAACTGTTGTTTAAGCTCATCTCTAATCTCATGTTTAATGTGCTCTATCTCTTCCCTAATGACCATTCCTGTAGTGGGGCCATAATGTGAAGGTGGTCCATAGTAATCCCAAATGCCCAAACCTCGTCCAACAGCACGAACCTTTGGGTCACCTAATGGTAGTAATCAGTATATCTTCACATCCATGAAGAACAAACATTTCTTGTGAGCTCTGCTCAACCAGGAAATCCTACAACATATAATTCAAAAAAATATGTCAGACAATGTGTAATTTGTTATAATTACAATTAGAGATAAAAAAATTACTTATAATCTTTTCAACAATAAGGCGTGTCTCCTCGATGTATATCTGCCTGATTGTAGCATGTGGGCCATCTTCCATTTCTCATAGTATGGCAGTGGTAATGGAAAAGCAATATCTCCAACAAAATTAGATGTTGATGCTTTGTCTTTTCCCTCATCATCTTCTCCTCAAGCAACTTATACCCCCCACGAGACAATCTATAGGGTGGACATTCTTTGATTGAATCATTTGCCCTTTTTTTTTATCTTCAATTGTGATAAATAACACATTATTTAATTTAGTAAAAAATAATCAAATATTGGTGCATGATAAAAAAAATTATATTGTTCCAACTAACCTGAAAAGCAGGATCCTATTGACTTTCAACAAACTTTTCCCATGTCACATCTAAAAATACATACTTTTCACAAGGAAAAGTGTCTTTCAATTCCCCATATATGTATTTGGTGGTGAGTTGTGTCTTAAAAGCCCTCCAACACTCACCTGTAAGTGTAAGCAATTTCCTCTTTGGGATGTTATTAGGTGGAACATTATAGGTGAGCTACAAAATAAAATTGAATAGTGAGTGTACGATAATAATATGGTTAAATACAATATAAATAATTGAGAAGGTAAAAGTGAAATGCCATGATAGTTTGCCAAATCTGATTTTTTACACTTTTCTCTACATGATCTCAATCCCCATGTAGGATAGAAACCTTACATCAAGCAAGGACGCCCCATAAAACTAATGAATTTTATTGTATTTTTCCCAAGAGGTATCAAACTCAATATGTCAAACTGAATTGGTATAAGTTAGTCACGAGCCCAAATAAGAGTCAATTTTTTTAACTGTGTACCTTATTTACCCTTTTTTTTTTTTATTGATTGAGAAGGTGGGTTACTAGAATGATCAGCCATTTGCCTGTTTAGACAAAAAAAATAACACATGTCAGTACCAAGATAAACATAACTTGTACTTCACAAACATAAACATAACGAAAACAATAAACACTAAGACAAAAAAACATAATGAAAACAAGAATAAATAATAAGATAAATACAAGGAAGTTATTAACCTTGTTAGGTATGAATGTTCTCCCATATCCCTTCGCGATAATCATCACGTGTGACATGTACATTATCTACTTCATTTTTGTCAATAAAAGTAGGCATCCATGTTGAGAAATAAGGAATCTTAACAAGATTAACACTTGAATCTTGTTTTTCAGCACTACTATGCATGCTTCTTTCTTGGAGAACTACTGACTACCTTTTGTTAGAAGGATCACTGACATAAAAAACTTATTTTGCTTGGTATGCCATGATAAAAGGCTCTTCCTTATAAACTACCTTGGTAAGATCCACAAATGTAAATCATAATTCATCAATTTGCACATCGGTGTTATTATTAATCCATTTACATTTAAAAACAGACACTCTAAATTTAGCATAATTAACCTCCCAGATGTCTTCAATAACTCCAAAGTAACACATGGATGCCATAACAGGATTTTTATTTTTTGAACTAGAGAAGTGCATGGACTCAGCCACAACCATAACCTAACTGTTTTGCATGGTACTCTTGTCATATTGCGACTTTATGTAGAAGAAAAACTTGTTGATATCATATCTAGTCCAACATATGACATCAAAGTTAGGCTCATGTGAAAGCCATTTTAATGTATCATAAGTAGTATCATCATTTCCAACTTATTCTTTAAACCAATTTAAGAAAGTCTTGTTATCCTTATTCAATAACCATTTCTCAATCATTTGAGAGTTATTTTTCTTTACAATGCTTTTGTGAGCAGATAAGTTAGGTTGAACTTCATCAGTGTTATTTAATATATACAAGTGTACTTGCAACATTTCCTCCTGACACATTAGTTTAACATTTACACCTTGAGTACCCTTATCGGAACATCTTCCCTCCTGATAAGACTTAGGAAGCCCTACAACTTCTGCTTATGACAAGTACTCTGAACAAAACTCAATGTTTCTTTTGCAATGTACCTTTTAATAATAGATGCTTCTAGATAGTATATATTCTTCAAATACCTTTCAAGATCTTCATGTATCATTCAACATCTTCCTTAAATAAATAGGGCCATACATCCTAATCTATCTCTCTCTCACTAGATGCACTATTAAATGAACCATAATGTCAAAAAAGGAAGGAGAAAAATGCATTTTTAACTAGCATAAGATAATAGTAGTTTTATTTTCCAACTCATCCAACTTTAGAATGTCAATGACTTTACTATATATAGTATTGAAGAATAAGCACAAACATGTTATAGCATGTTTAACATTTTTAGGCAATATGTCACTAATAGCCATTGATAAGAGTTGTTGCATCAAGATGTGACAATCATAAGATTTTAAGCCAACTAATTTGAGATCTTTTATCGACTCAAGGCTCTTGACATTTGAAAAGTACCCTTGTGGCACTTTCAAGGCTTGTAGACACTTACAGAAATTTGTTTTCTCTTCTTTTGACAAGGTATGACATGTTGGGGGCAAATATGTCTGCTTACCTACTGACTACAGACCTAACTGTAGGCATATATCCATCTCAACCAAATCTTGACAAGCATTCAAACCATCCTTTGTTTGCCTTTAATGTTCAAAAACATGTTGATTACACTATCACAGACATTTTTTCTTAACATGCATGACATTTATACAATGTCTAACATCCAAATTGCATTAGTATGGAAGATAAAAGAATATTGACCTCTTCTTCCACATGTTCTTCTCAGTAGCCTTATTTTGGGTCTTCCACAGTCAACATTGATGCCCTTCACTCATTCATCAACCTGCTCACCAGTTAAGACAGGTGACGCAATACTATCCTCCTGACATCTATTAAAAGCTTTTTTTAGTCTACAATATGGATGATTAAGCCTTAGAAATTTTTGATGCCCAATGTAAATTGTCTTCTTTACATGTTTTAGTTGTAGGTAGCATGTGTCTTCTTCACAGATAGGGCATGCATTATGCCCCTTAACACTATACCCGCCTAAGTTCCCATATGTTGAAAAGTCATTAATGGTACAGAATAACATTGTACACAACATGAAATTTTGATGGTGATACCCTTCATACACATCAACACCTTCATCCCACAACATTTTCAAATATTCAATCAAGTTACATAGGTAAACATCTGTATCATTTCCTGGTTGTCTTGAGCCCGAAATCATCATAGATAACATAACATATTTTCACTTCATGCACAACCAACACAAAGTATCGTACACATGTGCTCGCTGAAAAGGCTGGTCCAATATCACAAATCATGTCCTCTAATCGACCGTCCATAGCTATATCAACTTCCTTTGTTTGGGACACACTTGGTATGTCTAATAATTCACCATGTAGTCGTCTCTCATTCAAACAATTAACACAAGGACGGTAGAAGAACCCACCACTATTAGGAAGATTTCTTTCAGCAAATTCGATAAACTCTTCCACTCCATTCTCATACTCATCATTTATGTGTCTAGAATTAATCCAACTACGACTCATAACTTCCTTTTGTGATATACAAAATATATCTTTATGCATGTAAATCTCACTTTTTTGTACAAGGTGTGGCCCTATCCCATTTAGAAAGACATTTTTTTAAACTTGATTAATACGTACATGTGTAGTCTCATATCATAAAATAAACAAAATTTTGACAGCATTTCGCATTGGTCTCCAACTACACGAAATAAAAATGGTAACATCAAATTCACCACAATCAAGTATGCACTCAGAGACACAATATGAAATGTATTAAATCGAAATTTCATCAAATTTAAGATGAGACTTAACCTCTGCATATTAGTTAAGTATAAAAAAATGAGTCTTTTGAAATTGTTCAACCGAACAATTTAAGATTCAATACAACAATTAGTACTTTAATCATTGTATTTAATTTCAAACGGGAAACTAAGGTTCACTCGTAATCCATAAATTGAATGAAAAACAACACAACTAAACACACAAGCTAATGCATACAATTCCTATAGAAATTTTAGTAGAGTTTCCTCTATATTCTGGTACTTGCCTATATGTCTGTTTATAGGTATTCAATCATAATATCAAAGGTTAACCTATCAGATAATTCAATCCACAACAAATTTCAAATTTTCATTCAGTGAGCACATTAACATTAACATCTTCCCAAACAATTCAATTCATTCATTGAGTACATTAACATAAATAATTCAATAAGCACATTCCAATCCTGAACAACCTTTTTAGCAACCATGGACAAAAATAGCAAGACAAATTTGTTAGAAATTCAAGCACATTAACATTCAGTGAGCACAAAGAATACATATTCACAAACAATGCCAAAAACGAGCAAAGCAAAACTTACCTTAGTGTGATCCTATTTTAGCTTTATAACAACCGTAACACCCAATTTACAAAACGCGATTAAAGGACAACCTGCCCACAGAGAAAAAGCTAGTTAGATTAGCATAATTTTGTAGTTAATTAACATTGTCACTATCTCAACTTAGACACTTATACTCAAAGGTTCACAATTCTCATAAAAATCTAACAGAATTTTCTTTGTTTTTGGCACTATCCATTATACCTCACCAAGGGTATGTTCAAAAATAGACAGAGGTACGATTTATCAATCAATATTGAACATTATTCTCATCTTTACTCAAACTCAATTTATATCATATAAGCTCTCATGGTTTATCGATAAGTATTCCTCAACTCATAATACATCATTACATTCATACACAATTTCACATCATGTCAACAACATATCCATGTCATGCTTATCCAAACATTTAAGATAAAGTGAAACAAGTCTATTTAATACTTCCATTATGATGTTGAAATCAACTAATGGTATTATACCCATACACTAGTCTTTCAGAGACAGCACTGAAATCTAAGTTCCAAACTAGAAACTAGTAGGCAAGAGACTTAACCATTTCAATTCACTCTACCTAATATCTAACTTTAGTTGTAAGATAATGAAAATTAGATATAAACTTCTTAATCCTTAGCTATCCTAATCACCTAAGTTCACCTCTAATTTAGGACATTATCATCTATTTACCTTATATTTAGTTGTCTAATACCTCTTAATATTTTCCCTCTCATTCTACCTCAACTGATACCTTACTTTAGTTCATTAAAAGCTATTAAAATTAAGACATGGCAGCTGCACTATACCTAATAAAATCAAAT
>CM014730.1:70808370-70828370 GCA_004329165.1 Spatholobus suberectus | reverse complement strand
TTCAAATTTTGACTACATTGATCAAAATGAATCCTTAAATTTTAATTATGTTTGTATATTATGTTGACAATTATTATATTAGGATATTTTAAATGTTTGTTCACACAAAAGAATTATTAAACTTTATTTTGACCACTTGATATTTATTTACTTTAATTGTATATTATAAATAATTCTACACATATTTATGATAATGAATTATAATCATAAAATTTATATTTTAAACTAAACTCGTAGACTAAAACTCTAGTTAAAAAAATATATTATAAAATTTTGTTACACTTGTATTATTTATCTTATAAAAACTAGAACAGGATCCTATAGCATTTGTTTAAGATAGCTTGGTTGGCAAGACGAGACATAAAGACGCCCTCTGCCATTCGCCTTCACTTTTGACACGGTCTTCTACGCTACCAAGTCAAGCTAGGGAAGCACGCAACAGCGTCACCTGATACGTTAGAGACGTCACCAAAGACGTCAACATAACCCCACCATGTCACTTATAAATAGCTCTTTCTCGCTACTGCTTCCTTACTCCTCCGTTTGGTGGTCACCCAAAGAGACACACTTCTCTTCCTAAGTCCTTATTGGAATTCTTTCCTAATCGAAATATTATATACAACAGATTGAAATGGCAACACAAGCAGAAATTGAGCATCCCAGGAAGGCCTTCGGATGGGCAGCTAGGGATCCTTTTGGTCTTCTCTCCCCTTTCAATTTCTCCAGAAGGTTCATCTCTTCACTCAATATATATTTCCCCATATTTGTTACAGCATTTTTATTTCTCCTTCTACTAGTTCTTCAGAAAATGCGAACAACATTACGTGATAAAACGAGTTGTCTAATCTTTCAAATTTTCGTTTTTCACAAACACAAGATCGATATGTACAATGATTTAGAACATAAAACAATATACTAAAAATAACACGTTAATAATGATTAAAAAAATGTTAAGAACACAATTGCTTGACACTTAATTAAGTTCTGCTTGGTAATTTTATTTTATTTTATTTTTTTTCAGGGAAACTGGGGAAAAAGATGTGGCATTCAAAGTGTTGTATTGTGGGATATGTCACTCTGACCTCCACATGGCGAAGAACGAATGGGGCACTTCCACCTATCCACTAGTCCCAGGGTATACACATTATACTTTAATACCAAAGCTTACTCTAATTCTGTCATTTGAGATAATGCCTGTACAATAAAACAAAACGCAGTTTGGTTTCTCTATTTATTATTCAATGACCTTTCGTTCATTAGAGATTTGGAGCTGAACGAACTAGTCATGGATGGTTCACAAGGCTACTCTTGTTTATCAAACAATGAAATGTAATATCAAGGGACAAATTCTGTTTGGTTTAGCTAACTAGTGTAAGAAATGGTGCAGGCATGAGGTAGTTGGCGTAGTGACAGAGGTGGGAAGCAAAGTACAAAAATTCAAAGCTGGGGACAAGGTGGGAGTGGGATGCTTGGTTGATTCCTGCCGCACCTGCCAAAACTGTGCTGACAATCTTGAGAATTATTGTCCAAATTTTACGCTCACATATGGTGCCAAGTATAAAGATGACACCACCACATATGGAGGCTACTCTGACTCAATGGTTGCGGATGAGCATTTTGTGATTCGCATTCCTGATGGCTTACCACTTGATGCTGCTGCACCTCTCCTTTGTGCTGGGATCACAGTGTATAGCCCTCTCAGATATTATGGACTTGACGAGCCTGATCTACATGTGGGTGTGGTTGGTCTGGGTGGACTAGGCCATATGGCTGTGAAGTTTGCCAAAGCTTTTGGGGCCAAGGTGACAGTAATAAGTACATCACCCAACAAAAGGGAGGAAGCAATACAACATCTGGGAGCTGACTCCTTTCTAATAAGTCGTGACCAAGATCAGATGCAGGTACATACATATATGCCATGCATTTGGATTGTGGCAATGCACACATTTCTCTCAATTGACTAATTAATGTTGATCATTTTGTAGGCTGCAATGGGTACTTTGGACGGTATTATTGACACGGTTTCTGCCGTTCATCCTCTCTTACCTCTCATTGGTTTGCTCAAGTCTCATGGAAAGCTTGTAATGGTCGGTGGTCCAGAGAAGCCTCTGGAGCTGCCAGTCTTTCCTTTACTTGTGGGTAAGCATGTGAAAAATATATATTTCCCTATATAGGATGCAGAGCACAAGAAGAATGTGATGCTTCATACGGATGGTTTAGTACTTAGTGCAAAATTAATGCAGATGTAACTTAAGTATTTCACTTCACATAATTGGCAGGTAGAAAGATAGTGGCTGGCAGTCTCATTGGAGGGATTAAGGAGACCCAAGAAATGATTGATTTTGCAGCAAAACACAATCTGAAACCTGATATTGAAGTCATTCCTATGGACTACGTCAACACGGCAATGGAGCGCCTCCTTAAAGCAGATGTTAAATATAGATTTGTGATTGACATCGGAAACACACTAAAACCAAGCTCTTGAATTTTCGGGATTCACATTTCTGTGAAAGATAATAAATGAAAAATGTGATAGCTTTCAGCGGTTCAGCATACCGTTTTTCAATTAGTTTCCTATTTCAATCTGTGCCATGTATTTTTGTAATGTCCTGTCTATGCTACTAATAATAAATACTTCACGTGCAATGTGGCATTGATAATATATATCCCTCAAATTGTCAACAAACGTTTGTATCATATGAAAAATGAGAACGAAATTCACATGCAGTCCAACCGCTTGAGTTACTTTTTTAATTTCCTAGGTAAGAAAAAATTAGATTGCCTTTTTTCCCCCTCAATTTGAATGTTAGATTTCTTAATAAATAATTCATTATTTACTTAATTATTTAATTATATCTTGGATATAATCCAATATTTTATCAACGTGTAACAAATATTTAGGATAGTAATATAAATTACGGAAATATTTTGGTGTAATAGAATTAAAATAAAAGAGCTAAATTAATTTATAGTAACTATAACTTAATAGGTTATAATGATATAATTATATTTTTTTGAAGACATTAAAAACAAAAGAACACAAACTGTTAAGATATCTTCATATCATGATTCAAATCATATCAGCATAATAATGATAATATATTTTTTTAGCATAATGTATTGGATATATTATTCATAATAAAAATTTTGTACATCAGAACATATAGTCAAAGAGAGTTTATATGGAAAATCATCAATCATCAATCCAATACATTTCGTCATAAGAAAAAGCTAAACTTGCAAGTTGATTCGCTACTTTGTTGCAACAACGATGAATGTGGTTTCAATGAGAAATAAGTGAATCCTCTAGTAGCCAATTAGTCTCGTCAATAATACACATAAGATAGGTTCTGGATTCAGTCGATTGTTTGTGTTCGTTGTACCATCACTGGTGTACCTCCTTGCAATCTGACTATATTTGGGTGAAGCCCAACTATGATGCTACCACTGCACGGCCTTTTAAACAAAGTAGTAAAAACAAAAACTATTTACTAAAATAATAATAATAATAATAATTTATCAATCTAGGTTGATTAAGAAAAGAGGTCGGATGCATATATACATGAGATGCATACTCAATTAGCAACATGTATATTGTAACAGGAGGTGCCAACTGAGTTAGCGCCTCGCATTTAATAGTTTTTTTTTTTATATATAATAGGACTGTTGGCGCCTCGCGTTAAATAATTTTTTTTTAATAACAGGAAGCGCCTTGTGTTTTAATAATTTTTTTTACTGCACCACCTCGCGTTTAATAAAAAAAAAATTTCGCGTTAAATAATTTTTTTAATATAACAGGAGGCTTGTGTTTTATTTTGTAAGATACAAAGATAACACAAAAAGGGAGATTGAATTATGTTATAGTAAATTTTCGCAAAACTTTTTTTGAGATGTATCATCTGAAGGATATGATCAAATAAGTTTTCAAAGATGTTTTATACAATAGACGAATATTAAAACTAAGCAAAGTAAACTGAAAGGCACACAAGATTTATAGTGGTTCGTCTCACCCTAGATACTACGTTTAGTTCTTGGCTACAACCAAGTTCCACTAACTTTTCAAGTTACAAGTATTCTTTCCACAAACCTTTTCAGGCTCAACCCAAGTAATCTTTTACTTACCTCTCCAAGCAAACATCCAAGTATTCTTTGAATCAAAGCCTCTCTAGGCTTCCATCAATTTCTTTGAGAAAAAGGTTAACTTGTGAGTTACTGCTTCTCCAAAAGTATCCGTTAAGAGCTTTGCAGGAGACAACCTTCGTCTGTTGAAAAGAGTTGTTGGAACATTGAATGCATCATTTAATGCCTTTCACCAACTTGTCATATGATAAGATAAAGTAGTCTGCTTATTTTTTCCATTCTTGTACTTAAACTCGTAGCAATTGTCATGTCTGTTTTTTCGTTCTAACATCCGCACACACATTTCTTCTTTTTCGCTGACTTTCCTCGAGAGTAGGTATATAGGCTTTATGAGTTTTGAGGTAGTTTACGCTCTAATTGATATGCAGATCATTTTAGAACGTTGATATCGTCTGAAGAATTTGTTAGTTACTGATTTGACCGAATCAAAGAATAAAGACGGTATACATTTAAAAACATCAGACGATTGCTTGCGAACGAATGAACAGACAATTAAGTAGAAACATATATTTTAACTGTTTGTTATTATAAAAAAAAATAGGGTTATAAAGTCATCCTTTGTCCTAACAAATTTTTTATTATTATAGCAGGAGGCACTCGCGTTTAATAATTTTTTTTTGCTGTGCCAACTCAGTTAGCACCTCATCTTTAATAATTTTTTTTATTATAACAAGAGGTGCCAACTCATGAATAGTGTTGTGAGAAGTATTATTGAACATTGAAACGTACTTAGTATGCGACAGAGCGTAAAAAATTAAACTACGTTAGCTAGAAAAAAAAATTTAAACACGAGGCGCCTATTATATAAAAAAAATTATTTAAACGCGAAGTTGCCACCTCCTATTATATATATATATATATATATATATATATATATATATATATATAAAGATTATTTAATGCGAGGCGCCAACTTATAAAAAAAAATTATTAAACACGAGGCACTAACTCAGTTAGTGCCTTTTGTTACAATACACATATCGTCAACTGAGTATATGCCTCATGTATATATGTATCCAGCCTCTTTTTTAAAACAAACCCATATTAGTAAATTGTGTTTTTTTATTATTATTATTTTAGTAAATTGTTTTTTTTTTTACTAGTGTGTTTTAAAAATCCACCACTACTCCCCAACATACGTAGTGCTAATATAGGAACTCGGAACTTGGCACTGTTTCTCTTCGTCGCACAAGCTAAGATGTCCCATTATGGTCTTTGTAAATTACTGCTTGTCTATCCAATTTTTCCCTTTTATAGACGCACTCAGACTACATTTTATATGCCTAATAGTGGGAGGTCACCAGCAAGGAACGTGAAAAGGTTTAGTCGCGTGGACATGGTTGTTGTCCTTCTGGTTTAATGGCAACTGAAACTCTACCCAGCACTTGCTGCACTTGTACAGATCTGTTTTCGAACACCCAAGCATTTTTCTTTCGCCAAATAACTATAAAGCATGGATTTTGACACGGACAACCAACACAGTATGAACACTTTTACAAAGTTAATGTCTAATATATAGATCATTCGGACACCGTATATATGTATATATATGTATATATATGTATATATATACATATATATATATATATATGTATATGGGTCAGGATCTGTTGACACCAGGTGTCAAAGTTAGTCAAATTACACCTTCAATAACATTTTGTAGAATGCAAATTTAATCGATCCAATCATTGAATTTGATGTTCTCATTAATTAGATTAAGTATACAAAATTTCATACAATTCTAAAATTATTTAGTAGCTTATCGCATCATTTTATTTTAACATACAATAAGAAATTAAAATATATGTAAATATTCAATGTTAGATGACATATATAAAAAAGTCCAAATTATGTAAAATTTGATATACATGATCATGATGATAATATCACATAATTCAACGGTTGAATTGATTAAATTTACATTCTACAAAAAGTTATTGAAGGTGTAATTTGACTAACTTTGACACCTAGTGTCAATGGATCCTAACCCTATATATATATATATATAGAAAGAGAGAAAGAAAGAAAGATAGAGTGAAAAAATTAACTCTAATAAAATGAAATACGAATAAAATAATGAAAATCTAAATTAATAGTATATTCACCTTTTTAAATCTACTTGCTAAGTTTTTTTTATGATAATAAGTTTCACAGGAAGAAGGTAAAAGGCATAATTGTTTTAATATTTTATATTATATTTTATGTTAACTTCTTTAAAAGTTAAAAGATGAATTTTTTTAATAATATTAGTGTATATCCATCTATATATAAGTGTTAGCTTAAGTGTTCAAGTTGTGTGCAAGTGCCATATTACTGTAAAAATTATTTTTTAAATCGTTTTAAAATAATTTTTAAATAGATTTTTAAATAAATTTAAATACAAATGGTATAAAAAAGTGAGTGATTTTAAATCTAATTTTAAACCAATTTTAAAAAAATTAAATTGGTCAATTGGGAATCGAGTTAAAAAACTAAGCATTAATTTATTTTTTTGGCGTCACTGAAACCAAAATTTGTCGTGAATGGCAAGTTGGCAATTAGCAAAAACCTTATTCACAGCTCTCAGAGAACCACGAGAGGATCAATGGCTAACAAAATGTCTTGAAAGTAATCGTCCACTTAGCACAAGGTAGATGGTGTCGGATAACATGCTTTGTCGTCCGTGAGCATGATACTACTGTCATTGAAATCTTCATCCGAGGAAAACGACACCATTTCGTTGAATTTGGACTCATGTTGTAGTAGATGCTCCTCTTGAAACAAAAGAGGGTACTTTGAGGTTTTGAAGTTGAACATGTCATCCTAAGCAGGCATACCCAAAGCGAAAAACAGAAGAGGGTACTCTAGTATTATAACGGTGAGTTTGGGTTTGAAATGGTGGAAACAAAGGCAAGACCATTGTGCTTGACGCAGCAGGGGAGTTGATGATTTCGCCCGCTCAAATCCTCTAGCACTTTCCTATCTGGCTTCAAATCTACACTTCTTTTCCATCTCGCGAAATGGGTGAGAGGTTCCAACATGATGGTAGCTCAAATCCTCTATCCCCTTCCTATCTTGCAAAATGGGTGAGAGCAAGTTTGAAGAGCTTTCTGGAAGGGGGGGGGGGGGGGTTTAAAAACATAACATTTTACATTAGTTAGGGAGTAATCAATTTAGCCACTTTTTAAATCAGTTAACCAAACACCGATTTGGAGTTAAAAATATTGTAAAAAAAATTCTAATTTGACACCCATGTCTAAGTTTTTAAATCGGTTCACCTAGAACCGAGTTACAAAGTCATGCTTTAAATCAGTTCACCTAAAATTGAGTTAAAAAAGTTGTAAAAAATTTCAAAACTGACATCGTGTCTATGTTTTTAAATTGGTTTACTTAAAATTGAGTTAAAAAAGTTATTAAAAATTTCAAAATTGCCATTGTATCCATCTTTCAAATCGGTTCAATATAAATTGGGTTAAACTCCTATTTTAGAAAATGAATTTTGTAGTAGTGTCGGCTCAAGTTTCTAAGCCGACAAACATAATTTATTAATTGGATACCAAATGAGAAGTGTCTGACACATGCCAGACAAGTGACAGGGAGCTATCGGTGTTAAAAACATGTTTGACATCGCAACACTTCAAATAAGAAAGGTGTTCGTGCTTTAAGCAGACTAAAGATCTCACTTGCTGCCTCACTTGTACGTTGTTGTAGTGCATCACCAAAGCTAGAAATAGAGAACTCAATATGAATTGCCATGGGTGAGGCAAACTAGAATTGTAGCTCCGGGTAGAGTAGGAAAGCATGTGTTACTGTTTCTAGTCCTTCTCCACAGCAAGGAACGTGTCATCAACTAACACCTTTCTCTTTTTTAAATTCACACAAACTGGTCATCTTGACAAGTCCTCCAACAATGTTGACATGTTTAGGAGCCGCTTCAATAGTCCATAATTTTTGCCATAAACCACCTTGTATGTTGCAAGAAGCTATAAGTTGTGTGAGCTGTGTTTAAGATATTCTTGTAACCCGATTTCACCTAGTACATAATATTAGTACTTGATTTCCATATGATAGCGTCATTTAAGGCCAAATACACCAGTGGGATGTAAAGAATCTAATTCACCACACTTGAATTGAGAATAGGGAATGTAGCATTTGAATATTCTAGTTGGGTTCACTATCATGGATAAGCTCCTCTACCATCATATCATGGTTCGTCTCGTGAGGAATAGGACTTCATACCAATTATCTGAAACATTCATTAACCACTTATCTTCCCACACTTTGATAGTCCTCCCATTTCTAATGTGCCAAATTGATCCAGATTCTATGGCCCTCTAGCCTCCATCATACTTCTCCATGCAGAGTGATCAATCAATTTTAATACACTTATTATAATTCTGTATTTGGCTTTATTGGATTATTATTATGCATAATATGGGTATTCTAGCTAAGTTTTATATCCTTGGATTTAATTGGGCTTTAATGCAATCTTGATTAATTTTTAGAATTTATTGCCTTTTGACCTTTCCTCTTTTTAGGTCATAACTTGGGCTTCGATAATGTGATTAAGGTAATCTTTTTGTCTATGGAAATATTAAAGAAATATCTACATTTTTCATGAGGAGATCATGAGCAAATTCATCATGAATTGTGGATGAATTTGAGCTTGAAGTTGGAATCGTTGTACTTTCCTGACACCTAACATAGGTGCAATATTTTGAGTTGTAAATATCGAAACAACATGAGACTAGAGCCCAAATTTTAAGGAAAGATTTATATACAACTTTCATGAAGACACCCAAAAACAATACAACCATCTGGTGGGTCGAATAATTCATGGATAATAGCAGACGTGTTTTATTCTACAACTCAGATAGCTTTTGTGGAATTAGTTTGTTATTGAGCTAATTAACTAATGGGCCCATATTTTGGATATAATATTTGTTTAACCTAGGAGACTTTATAAATAAATCTCTTTAGGACAAATAAGTGGAGCCACTGCGTGGGATTTCTATTTCTTGCATCTTCCTTGTTCAGTATTCTCTTCCTTTTAAGGATTTTATGGGAAGCCTTCATGGATAGATAAATACTTTTGGATCAAATTCATTAGTTTAAGGTTTTTTTTTATGGATCTTGAGGTTTGGATTTAAATTGTTTTTCAGTTCTTGATTAATTTCTTTCCTTATTAATCTTTCTACTTTTTCTTGGATCTTGATTATGAATTCTTTTTGAGTTGGTGCGTCAAATTTGAATTTACATTCTTGATGAGTATGTCAAATGTTTAATTTGGTATATTCTATTTGAAATTAATTAATAGGGTTTTTAATGCTTAGTCATTGGTTATAAAGACTCGATTTAGAAATTGTTTTGGTGACTTATAAGCATTTTAATTGTCTAAACCAAATTAATTATATCCTGGATGCTTTATTCAGTAGGAATTATCTTGAAATTGATATGCTTAATGGGTTAATTTTGGGGTCAAACAAGAATTGAAATAAGAATTGAATTAAATCTTTAGAAATTAATGATAGGTTTGATTAGAAAACTTAATTAGTGGATTGCTTATTTTTATAATTTTGATTTTTTTTTCTTTATTGCAATTTGTTTTCACTCTTCAACATTCAAATTCCCTTTTTCTAATGCACCTAATTGGTTGGTAAAAATCAAAGATCCTTGAGAGATGACCAAAGTTGTTTGTCTTGTACTACAATTTTTTCTATTGTTTGGCTTGTGTACAACCACAAATCATAAAGCTAGAATTGCTCCCCTTTTGTGTTGAGAGGGATGCATTTTATATGGGATAGTATTTAGCTTTTAGACATCTAGCAAATAATGAGTTTTTATGAGACATTAGACGCCACACCATTACTTTAGCTAAGGGTGCTAAATTAAATGTCTTCACTATTTTAAATCCTAGGCCACCTTTCTCCTTGGGTTTTGCCAATTTATCCCAACTCATCCACTGCAATTTTCTAGCACCTACATTTCCATCGTAATAAAATTTTGCTATCAACTTCCCCACTTGGGAGCAAATGGAATTAGGAAGCAAGAAACAAGTCATTATGTATATAGAAATAGATTGAGCCACCAATTTGATAAATACCTCTCTTCTTGCCTTAGAAAGTGTTTTTTCCTTTCATTCTTTGAGGTTCTTCTAGACTTTATCATAGACAAAATTGACTATTTTTGATAGCTTTTGTGATCTTACACTTGTAAATGGCATCTTTCATTGGATTTTGTTTCCAATTAAAATTCAAAGATACCAAATTACAATATGTTTTTTTTTTTTTTAAATTCTTGAGATGTTTATAACAAGAATGCAGAGATAATTTTTTAATATTATCGCAATATATGGAAAGTGCTCTATTTTTCTTATTGTTTATAATGTCCAACACATCAACAAAATTGTAGATTGGTCTATTTAGTTTTAAAACTTCAAATTATCAGCATTTGCACCATGAATAAGACAATGGCAATACTAGAATCATGTGAAATCATTGCAACTATCATAGGATTCGCCTTAAGAATTTTGTTCAACTATAGGATTTCCTTTGAATTGGCGAAGGAACTGAGTAATGGAATGAGAATAGGTTATTCCTTTTAATGTAATTCAATTGTCCCTTACTAAATTTGCATGACAACAAAACAACAGCGAACAGTTAGCAATGATCATGAGACTATCGCAATTAGTGACGATTAGGTCATTAATAAGTTGATGCAAATTAATAACTCCTAAAAAAAAGTTTTTATTGTAAGTGATGGCTAAACCATCACTAATATTTAAATTTAGTGCAAATCCAAAGCGATCTCCGGCCTTCTATTTGTAATTTAAAAATTTGAACATCAATTGATATCTTATTCATTCAATTGATATCTTGTTCATTTATAATAATTTAGTGAATTGAGTGTTTTATTGCATAATTTTAACTAATATATCTTTTTTTTAATCTTGTAATATATTAACAAATGTCAATAAGTTTGCAAAAAAATTACTTCACCTTCATCTCCAATAATTCACCTATAGATGACATGGTTCACATTCTCGTTTAGTAAAAAGATTTAGAGAAATGCTAGCAACACACTCTCTGACGCACTTTTTTAAACACACTCTCTTTTATTGGTTGAAACTTATTAGAAATTACAAAAAATTGTGGGTCTTAGAGCATTTTAAAGCTCTATCTTCAAGCATTTCTTATATGAAAAAGCTTAAAATTTTTCTCCATTGGAGCACATCTAGTTGGTATTGAGAGTATCTTAAAAATAAGATCTATAGCTTATAGAAGACACAGTAACTTAAAAATAAAAAAAATCATTTTATTGTGATGGAGAAAAGGAGAAAAAAAAAGGTAAAGGGATCCACAAGAAGAACACATCAGGACAATAACAAATCAAGAACCAACAATCAAACCAATAAAGAAATCAGCAATAAACCATCCTTCGTAACATCCTTGTATGCTCTCCTTTGTCGGATTAAATCTTGAGAAGGGGGAAGAGACGTGAAGTTGTGTAGGTGGTTTTGAGAGAGGGGTGAGAAAAAGGGATAGATACATGTTGGTGGTTTTGAGATATTTCCTTGGAAAGTTTGGGAGAAATGGGGGTAGAAAACTAGAAATTGAGAGAAATGGGGTTAGAAAACACATAGGTGGTTTTTCACTTTTTTTTTTGATAAAAGACATATGTTCACTCTTAATATGACCATTTGAAATTTGATCTCATAAAAAATTTACCGTTTTGAAATCTGATCTCACAAATTGAACGAAAGAAAGATGAATATTACCATTATAATTTTATTGTTGCTCTTTTGACCCTAAATAATAGTTCATTTCACTCTATTTTGCACATATAATTTCTCATCCGACAATTCTATTATTGTCTTTATCAAGCCCCTATCTTATTTGTTTTGTGTTAGATGGATAACAATCAATTTAATTATCAATATTACATCAATTATTTGCAAAACCAACCACCTCTACTAGTAACAATTCTCAAAATTTTCAGTATTTTATGTATCATCCACCTCTAACCAACCCCACCATGTAGTATAGGCCTCCTTCTTCCAATGTGGAGTTTCCTAGCTAATTAAAATCAATTTCCTATATTTTTTAAAATTTAATATTTTATATGTATTAATTAAGATAATTAAATTAATATTTTAATTTGAAACAAAATTAAGTGCAAATAAAAAAATATAAAAGTGTGGGTTGCTTAACTTTTTAACCATTGGAGCAAAATATGCATTGGTTGCTTAAATATGATGTGGCATCATGGAGGCCACTTAATAGGAGATAAAATACTCAAAATGAGTATCTTAAATTAACCCCATTGTAGATGCCCTTACATCTTATTTTATGACTATTTCTCTCATGATTTTATAGTTTCTAATAAGTTTTCAACCAATAATAGATTATATGTTAGAAGAAGTGTGCTAGAGAGTGTATTAATAGTACTCCTCAAAGATTTATATTATTAGTTTAATGATAAAGGCTAAAGAAAAGAAGTATATGGAAGTAATGAAGTATACACACATATTGAACAATAAATTGAGAAGCCTATTGTGACTGATTGATCAATTTGGTGCATTTTTTAAAACAAATTACAGAATAGGGATCTTTTGTAATGATTTATTGGCATGGAAACACATTTGACCATTGACTAGTCAACTAGCTAGTTAGACTAGCAAGAAAACAATACATGTCAGCTTCTTTTTAATTATTTTTTTTTTTCAAAAATTTGATTGTAAGTACATGTGGCAAGCCACGCTTAATTGCTAGTCATACCAACAACATACTAAAATGGTCAAAATAACGAGTTTAAGTGGCATCTAGTGTGGTAACTAAAATTAGCTACTTGCAGTAGCGAGTAATGTGCGAGAGACAAATTACATATTCTCCAGTTATCTAGCTAATAAGAGTAGCTAATTTATATTGGTGTGACATGTGGTAGAAAGGGGTATGCTATTTTAGCTACTTGTAATAGGGAGTAATTTGTGAGAAACATGTGATAGATTCCCCAATTATCTAGCTAGTAGGAGTAGTTAATTTATGTGGGTGTGACACATGGCATAAAGTGGTATGCTATTTCATTTAACTCTATTATTTTAATATTCTATTTCTATTAATGTTTATTATTTTATTTAATTAAAAAATTATATCAACTTATTTATTATTTATTGTTATTTATTTACTGTAACTTAAAATGATAAATACCTTTTTATTTATTTATAACTCAACAATAAATTTGTCTATCCATATAATTCTTATTTTTAAATTTATTTGATGTGGTAAGTTAAAATCTCGTTTAAATCTATTTTTTAAAGTTTTAATTTTATTTACATTTATTATTTTATTTAATTCAAATTTTATTTTAACTCATTATTGTTAAGTTCAAATAAATGAATACCTTTTTGTCAGGTGTGACGTGACATATTCTCATAAACTAGCTAATGAGAGTAACACAATATGCTCAAATGCACACGTAACACACTCTCGTAAACTAGCTAGTAAGAGTAGCACAATACGCTCAGATGTGACACATGACACGCTTTCATAAACTTGCTAATAAGAGTGTCAACTTTAATGAATTACGTATAATTTTTTAATCCAGCTGAATGTCACGTGAAGTGTGACATATACTCATTAGTCTAAACTAGCTCGTTAATATTCTAGTAGTTTGACAAGCTAGTCCACGTGGTGCATTTAAAAAAAAATTAAATTTTTTTCATGTGACATGTATTTCACTAGTCAAACTAGTAGGTTTGACTAGTTAATAATTAAAATAACCCTATGCTAATCCTTTATTTCAAAGAACTACATTATGATGAAATGTTTGTAAAAAAATTCTAAATTGATCAATCAGCCGCTGGCTACTGGCTTGGAAGAAAAGATTAGACCTTTCATTTCAACGATTAATTTATTTTTTGATTCGGTCGAACACGATATTCATTGAATTCTCAGCGTCCTGGGTCCCATCGACGCATTAAATATAATAATGTATGGCTCATCCAATGTGAACGACGTCACCAAAGATGTCAATGTAACACTCTCCGATCCATGACACTTATAAATAGCTTTTTCTCGCTAATCACTCCTCCATTCGGTGGTACCCATTAATTACCCAAAGACAAAGACCCACACTTCTTCTTTTCCTGATCAGTCCTTATTGGATTTCGTTTCCAATTGAAACATCATAACAGATTATTGAATGACAACACAAGCTGAAATGAGCATCCCAGGAAGCCATTCAGATGGGCAGCTAGGTATCCTTTTGGTTTTCTTTCCCCTTTCAATTTCTCCAGAAGGTTCATCTCTTCACTCAATACTTCTTTTCACTTACTTTGTTATAGAATTTTTTTTCTTGTTCCACTAATTAGTTCTTCAAGAAATACGAACACATTGCGTGATAAACGAGTTGTTTAATCCTTCGAATTTTCCTCTAAACCATTGTATGAGATCCGCAGTATGTACAATGGTTAAGAACTTAGAACCATATACATACTAAAAAAAAAATTGTTAAGAACGAAGTTGCTTGCACTTAATTCAGTTTTGTTTCATAATTTTATGAACAATGATTTTGGACACCCAAATATTACAAACATTTCAATGACATCTTTAAATTCTTTTCTCTATCTCTCTTCTCTCGTTATATCATATTTATATTTTTTGTTTTTTTTTTCTCTCACTCAAGTGGTCAACTAATATCTTGGGTGTCTAAATATCATTTTTGTAATTTTATTCAGGGAAACGGGTGAAAAGATCTGGCATTCAAAGTGTTGTACTGTGGGATATGTCAGTCGGACCTCCACTTGCAAAGAACGAATATATGTTCCATATATTCTTACTTTAATTCTATCACTCGAGGTGATGCCTACAATAAAGAAAACACAGTTTTGTTTTTCTATTTATTATTTATTAATGACATTAGAAATTCTCGATGGGGAGCTGAACGAACCAGTCATAGATGGTTCACTAGGCTACTCGTTATCAAACATTGAACTGTAATATCAAGGGACAAATTTAATTTCATTCTAGTTAGTTCAAAAAGTACAGAAGTTCAAAGTTGGGGACAAGGTGGGTGTGGGGATGCATGGTTGATTCCTGCGCTTCTGCCATATTGTGTTGACAGTCTTGAGAGTTATTGTCCGCAATATACGCTTACATATAATATCAAATATAAGATGGCACTACCACATATGGAGGCCACTCTGACTCTATGGTTGCAGACGAACACTTTGTGGTTCGCATTCCTGATGGCTTACCCCTTGATGCTGCTGCACCTCTACTTTGTGCTGGGATCACTGTGTATAGCCCTCTCAGTTATTTTGGTCTAAAACAAGCCTGGTCTACATGTGGGTGTAGTTGGTCTCGGTGGACTAGGCCATGTGGCTGTGAAGTTTGCTAAAGCTTTTGGGGCTAAGGTGACAATAATAACTATGCTTTCCTCTCAAATTAACAATGACATTATATTAACTAATGGTGATCAATTTTTTAGGCTGCAATGGGCAACTTCGGATGGTATTATTTACACAGTTTCTGCTGTTCATCCTCTCTTACCTCTCATTGGTCTACTCAAGTCTCATGGAAAGCTTATAATGGTAGGTGCACCAGAGAAGCGTTTGGAACCGTCTGTCATTCCTTTTATAGGTAAGCATATGAAAATTATATATTTCCATAGGATGCACAGCACTAGACCATGTGAATTGTGATGCTACGGAGGAAGGTTTAGTGTAAAAAATGCATAGACACGCACATGTGAAAATTAAGACACCATTTGATGCTAACAAGTATTTAATTTCAACCATTGACAAGGAAAAGATAAGCTGGCAGTAGAATTGGAGGGATGAAGGAGACCCAAGAGATGATTGACTTCGCTGCCGAACACAATGTAAAACCTGGCATTGAGGTCATTCCTATTGATTATGTCAACGTAGCAATGGAGCGCCTCCTCAAAGCAGATATAAAATATAGATTTGTGATTGACATCGGAAACACACTAAAACCGAGCTCTTGAATTTTTGCAATTTTCAGCCCCATTTTTCAAGAAGTTTCCTATCTTCGTTATGTATTTTTGTAATATCATGTCTTGAACAATAATAAAAATATTCACAGGCAATGTAGCATTGATAATTTCCCACAAATTGCCAACAAAATTTATATTAGAATAATGAGATGGATTTTCTAGTGCAGTTCAACTGCTAGTTACTTTTCTTTTTCATTGGTAAGAAAATAATGGTATTACAACATTCATCCTTAGGGTCTATTTACTTGTGTCTTTACTTTTAATTTACAAAAATTACTACCTTGTTTTCAATCTTTTCAAATATTTGTATAGGAAATAGTGAAAATAGTTTTAATTTATTATTAATTAAAATTAAAATATATATCAAAATGTTACAAAGAAAAACTTTTGAATCTTTTTAATTTAAAAAAAATTAAAAATTAATTTAATCAATTGAGTATTATTTTAATAGTAAATTACAAATATAGTCATTATATTTAATGTTAACAGAAGAAAATTGAGTATAAAGTAAATAAATTTGTGATTGAATAGACAATTAAAAAAGAATTTTCTTTTTTTAATTAGTGTAAAAGCTTAAAGGGCTTGTTCATTATTAATAACAAAATATATGACTATATAAGGAGAGTATATAGAGTTCTTTTTTGTTTTTTTTAAATGACGACTCAAATTTATTTTATAAGAGGGTGGATTAAGCTAAAGATAAACATACATAGTTTGTAGATTTGGATCCTGATTGGCTGGTTCAATTTAGGGTGTTTTTAAAAAGCATTTTTAATATAAAATATGTTTTAAATATTTGTAATAACTATGCATGTTTTTAATGAATTAAAAAACTTAAATAAAATTTTATTACTTTTTTCTTAAATTGAAAAAGTAATCTTTTAAAAATTCTATAAAAATGTAGAATAATTTTTTTTTTTAAAGTTTAGACAAACAGGTCTTTATAAAATTTACTTTTCTTTTGTAACATATCCTGCTTTTGTGCAACAACTAAATTAATTATATAATTTTCCCTTTTTATGGAGACATGTTTGGTCTAATCCAACATAGGATTAGATTGGATTATGAAGTTATTAGCCAGTAATAAAATTAATTAGTTTGGTCTAATCCAACGTAAAAATGTATAATTTCTCGCATATATAGGAGACTTCAAATATAAACAATTCAACAGAAACATGGACCTTATTTGTGAAAGGTAGAGATTTCATTCAAGGCAATAACAAATTAATTTTGATTTACTTTTAGCTTAAATATATTTTATGTTATTATATCTTATCATACGGTTAAGTCATTAAAGAAGTTTGACTAGAAAGCGTAACTTTTAAACAATGTTTAGATAATATCAATGAATCATATATGATGTAAAATCTTAGACTAAGTGTGTATCGAATTTAAACTCATCCGATAATGACCCAAGACAATAAAATATTTTGCTTAAGATGCTCAAATTAAAAAAAGTTCAAATTTTAGAAAATAAATAAATAAATAATTCTTGCTAATGATATAAATAACGCCTAGATACAACTAAAATTTAAATTACAACAACGTTAAATATCCGGCTACCCCTTTCACATATGTGGTTCTCTAATTGGACTTGCAGCTTATCGTATTTGCCACATCAATGACAAAGCGATAGTTAACATCATTGTTTTTGAGTCTCCCAAAGGCAGTGTTCACGTAGTCCATTGGAATGACTTCCACATCTGCCGTGATATTGTGCTTTGCTGCAAAATCCATCATCTCTTGCATCTCTTCCATCCCCCCTGCTGCACTACCAGCAATCATCTTTCTCCCTATAGGTCATAAAGGACATTTTCAATGTTACTGATTTTTTTTCTCCTATACTAATCAAATGTAGAGGGATTGAAATGTCATAACTATAATTAGATGGATACTTACCCAAAAGCAAAGGCATAGCTAATACCTCAAGAGGCAAGGCTGGTGCACCCACCAAAATCAATTTTCCACTTGTTCTCAATAAACCAATTAGTGGTTGGATAGAGTGATTAGCTGAAACTGTGTCAATAATGGCATCCATTGTGCCCATGGCATCCTAAATCACCAAGCAGAGAAGTTGACTGGTCAGTTGTTGTTCATGTCATGCATTACTTTTGTTCCGTTATTATTTGATAAAATATTGAAGTAATTGGTCTGTTAATTACCTGCAACTGTTGTTGGTCTTGACTAACCAAGAATGCATCGGCACCAAGCCTTTCCAATGCTTCCTCCTTCTTGCTGGGAGATGTACTTATCACAGTGACATGCATATCAAAAGCCTTAGCAAACTTGACAGCCACATGACCTAGGCCTCCCAGGCCCACCACACCCAAGTGCAATCCAGGCTGAGCAAGTCCAAAATACTTCATTGGGCTGTACACTGTGATTCCAGCACATAGCAACGGGGCTGCACCATCTAGTGGCAGAGATTTTGGGATTAGCACCGCAAAGTTCTGGTCAACCACTAGCTTATCCGAGTATCCACCTTGGGTTATTGTTCCATCATGGTAGTGTGCACTGTAGGTTAAAATCATTTTTGGGCAATATATGTAGAAGCCCTTGCTGCAGTCGGAACATGAGCCACACGAACCCACAACGCCACCCACACCAGCTATGTCACCAACACTGAATGTTGTGACCTGCTTCCCACCTTTGTCACTTTACCAACAATCTCATGCCTAAACGTATTCCCAAATAGGAAGGAAAATCTGTTGTTAGGCCCGGTTCAAATTTAAACGTGACATGAAAATATCAAGACCATAAAGTAAAATAGAGCTCTTGATAATTTCAGATAAGATTTCATTGCATTTTTATACCATTTGTGAAGAAATTAAAACATTTTATGAATTTCAAAAAAAAAATCAAAATAAGGTACTAAATAAAAAATCACACATTTCTAAGGGATTAAAAACTTAAGTAAAGTAAAATGTAGAAATTGATTAAAAAGAGATCTTTGTAGAGAAAAGTGTCCAAAAATTATATGGATGGCAAGACAAAAAATAATACCCAGGAACCATTGGATAGATGGACATTCCAAAGTCGTTCTTCACCATGTGGAGGTCCGAGTGGCAAATCCCAGAATAGAGTATATCGAGGGTGATATCATTATCACCATTTGCCCTGTTTTGTTCAAGAAAATAAAAAATTCAGTAGTCGTGAGATATATGGTTTTATTTTGAAGCACATGCAATTTCAAGATTAAGATATATACCTTCTGGTAAAGTGAAATGGGGAGAGAACTCCCGAAGCGTCTCTAGCTGCCCACCCATAGGTATCAACTTTTCGTTTTCTTCCCGTGCTAACACGTCCGACATGTTGTAGTTTTGTAAGAAAAGGGATTAATGGAATGAAGGTGTTTTATGAATGAATGAAGAACCAATTGAGGAGTTGAGGATATATATATATATAGTAAATTTTTTTATACATGTTTATATATAAATATATGTACGTGTCATGGAATATATATTGTAATGAGCAAAACATGCAATTGGTAGCTAACGCACGCAGTGAAGTCAGCTAGTAGACCAGCGCAGAAGGGTGTGAATTTTCTTCATTCCCAGAGCACAAGTTTTACAGTTCAACATCTTATTAACATTCAAAGGTTAAAAGGGATAAAAATGATTTTCTTATTGGACGAAGATGGCTTCCTCCAATACGAGTTGTAGATCAAGTTCAAGTTCCTCGCTAACAAAGATGTGAAATGTCAAAGGTCTTCGTTACTTACCAACAGGCCGCAGGCGCAGGTCAAATTCAACGGAAGTTAAAAGTAGTTGTATATATATGACTCAGGTTTTTGATTTCGTGATGAGAACGCAAGTAAAATTCAGAGCTTGAAGGATCATGCAAGCTGATTCACGAACTATACAATG